>VKOC01018848.1:0-14600 GCA_009364415.1 Spea multiplicata | reverse complement strand
TTAAAATGCATTCTGGACCTCCAGAAATGCATTTTACCCCCCTATATGCCACTCAGCCCCATGATATGCCTTTTAACCCAGCATGTACTGGCTGCCTTCTTGTCCAACATCAGTACCTGACCTCACAAATGCTCCACTGGATGAATAGACAGAACACACAGAAACACTCCAAAATCTTATGGAAAGCCTTCCCAGAAGAATGGAAGCTGTTATAGCTGCAAAGGAGCGACAGGGGGTGGGTGGGGGTTAAATTTGGGCAACAACATATAAATGTCTATGCATTTAGAATGTACCTGTTTGTGTATTGGTCAGGTGTTTCAATAATTTTTTCCATATAGTGTATGTATGTAGCTAATGGTTAGCACATTCTACTTGGAAAATAGAAATTCTAATATTTAAAAAATGGTTCTAAGCTTATGATTAAATAAACATATATTCTTTGAAAATGGGGAATGCCTTCTAGGGAAAATGCGAATACAAATTGGAAGAATAACATTTTTAATCTTAACATACAAGTTTAAAAGTAGTTTTTAAGTCTAAAGTTAAATGAAATTCATTTGTAAACATAAAGCTCACAGTTTCAGAAGGCCAGATATACATACAAACAATGATTTCAGCTCTAATACAGCAATTTTCATTTTCTGTAACCCTCTGGCTATGTTTGTCCCGATAGATATTCCCACATGTCTTCAATGGGTTTTCAAAGCATTCGTTAAAGAATGCAGATCTTATTAACATACAGTAATTCTAGCAGAAGTTTTCTGTTTGAGTCCCTATTTCCCAGAGGAGTAATTGAAGCCCTCAGTCATTTTTAGTATGTCATTGATGAGTTATCATTGGTTGATTAGTAAGTTTAATTGTCCATTCAATGCAGCTTGTTGGGAAAAAAGAACATTTAATAATTATGAAGCTATATGAAAATGCGGTTGTTACGTCAATACTGGATTCCCATAACAACCTTTCTCTAATGAGGAAAGCATGGGTCTGCAGAGAGAAGACTATTTAAACTGCATTAACTGGCTTAGAAACCAACGGAATAACATTGTGGAGATAAATACAGTGGCAGATAATCATATTGTATGTGCAAATGTGCGTATCAACAACATACATTTCATATAGATATACCTGATCACACTGGCCTCTGAATTTAGGTACAGACATCTCTAGTTTGATAGGACTAGTTTTCAAAAACAAGGAGTGAACAAATACATATATATACAAAATATATGTATCCTGTGTACAGTATAATATTCTAATAAATACATCAGCATTCATATAGAGGGCTCTTTATTCTCTCATCCCATCTCCGTTATTCCTTGGCTACCGGCCACTTACACCACACCACTGATACGGGCCCACCCCGCTATTGCCCCGACACTTCGTATACTACGGAAATCCCAAACTAACCATCGCCTTCTTGGCCCTCCTGGTCCTATGATCCAGATTTCGCACAATCCGGAATTCCCCTTGCCAGATGGCGAGACAGCCCTTCGCCCCTTTTTGACTCAGGGAGAAGACGTTCTCCAAGTCTCTAACTTTCTCTGTAGAGGTGCTTTTACCCCTCTTACCCGTCGCTACGTGGGAATGCCCCCACCTTCCAACATACATTTCTCCATCATCAGATTAAACATTTCATAACTTCCCTTTCTCCCCTATCCTTGCTAGATAGGCTGTTAACTCCCTTTGAGTCCCTTCGTGCGGACTCTGCAGTGACTTCTCACCTACTTTCCAGAATCTACAAATTATATGTTGATAGTCGCATTTCCACTAAGCCCTACTTCCTGGGTTTGTGGGAGGGCAAACTGGGAATCACTCTGGACCCGAAGACATGGGATACTGCCATCATGCAGTTGATCCATCTCCAGTAGACTCCAGGAGTCTGCCTACAAATTACTAACACGCTGGTACAGGGTCCCTGCGACCATACACATCTTTGCTGCTGGTGTCTCACCTGCCTGTTGGAGGTGCAGATCTTCTAAGGGTAATTTTCTTAATTTGTGGGGGAACTGCCCCTTAATTAAGCCCTACTGGTCCACTATTCTTCGTGTAATCAGACATGTGGATGACCCTGACATTCCGTTCGACCCGGCCAGTGTTCTGCTCCATATACACAATGCTCCTGTGAGCTCCTACAAACGCTCTCTCACCAAGCAGCTGCTCAATGCTGCTAAGACAGTCATACCTCGGTTCTGGAGGTGCACAGGTACGCGCACTGTCCCGCGTCAACTTTATTCACCAGATGGAGGAGCTTGTTATGTCCTCTAGGGGCCTTGACTATAAACATGGTCTCCCTTGGGAATCCTTCATAACATCCTCGACATTTTCGAGGTGTCTGGTGACACTTAATCGTTATAAGGTACACACTACGCTGAGCCTCCTGACGGTTTTTTTTTTTTTTTTCCCAATTAATTTTTATTGAAAGGTTTTTAAAATAAAATATAATTATAACTTTTACGATAGGAATACAGAAAAATAGAAAGAAAAAAAAAAGAGGGAGGGGTTCAGCTACTTACAATAGTTAATGTAAATTTTTCATATATACTGTAGTACATCCACATGAGAGTATAATGAGATGTACAATCTTAATATATCACAGTTGAACTTGAAAATGGCACAATACACTTCTCTTTTTTTTTTCCCTTTTTTCCTAAGTAGAGTCCCATTCTGACCTAAATTTGTTACGAAGCTTCCTATCAAATTCATCCCAATGGTACTTTAATGTAGGGTATTCTATCGTCAAATGACGTACACTGAGTTCTAAAGATTTATTTTCTTTATAAAGTGTCAACAATTCTTGTGTATTTGGGACAGTGTGTTTACCCCAGTGTATTGGGAGAATAGAAGTGACAGCAATGAATAAATGGGAAAGGATAATTCTCTGTACTTTGGGAATAACATTGGGAATCACTTTGAATAAAACCATCTTTGGGGTCAGAGAGTTAATAGAAGTTGTTATTAATTTGACCATTGTGAGAATATGTGACCAGAAGGGGGTCAGTTTGGTACAGGACCACCATATATGTTCCATATGTCCTACTGCTCCACAGCCTCTCCAACAAAGTGGGGACTGAGATGATTTCATAACATTGAGTTTAGAAGGATATAAATACCATCTATAAAATATCTTAAGATGGTTTTCCCAATGCGAAGCACACTGAGTGACCCCTTGTAGACCATTTCTAATCCTAAACCATTCAGACAGATCCATTTCAAAACCTAGTTCTTTTTCCCAACTAATCATATGAGAAGGTTTATTAGAAAGACTAGATGAGAAGCAACTATAGCACTTGGTGATCATGTGTGCTTTATTGGGATGATTTAAGCACATGTTCTCTAGGTTTGTGAGGGGTATTGACCAGTCCTTCATGTCTTCTGCAGGGCAATCAATGGAACTTCTAATAACATTTAGTATAATGTCATATTGAATCCGCATTGTTTCTGGTAAATTGTATTCTGCCTGTAGAGTGTCAAATGCCTTAATAGTGTTGCCCAAGAAAAGATCATTTACATAATGAAATCCATAAGAGTTCCATGTATCTGTGTCAATATTTCCAGGTGTTTTAATCGGGGCTATAGCTGTAAGTGGGGTGGCTCTAGAGCCTCTTTTGAGCCAAAGTGTGTTACATAAAGCATTCCAAGAGTAAATTGCTGCTCTAAGAGGTGGAGGCCATTTCACCTGGTTTATTTTATTGTCAAGGTGACGTTTTATTGCACTTCTTGTCTGATGTTACACTCACACTTCTTTTTTCCCTCCTTTGGGTTCCTTTTATTATTGTCTCTCCACCGGACTGGACTTAAGGTTTGTTTTTTTTTTTTTTGTTCTTTCTGTACCACTCAGTACCACTTGGTGATTGTATTTTATACGCTCCACTCTGTTTTACTTGTATATCTGCAACTCAATGTACACTCTTTTTACGCTCTTTTAATAAACTGAGATTTGAGAAAATAAAATCAGCAGACTTATAAAAACAATATGGGGGCAATTATATTAGTATATTTTTTTTCCTTCTTAACAGCCAAAATTGGATTGGAAAATTTCCATAAAACACTACATTGCATTCAGAGTTTATTCTTTGTTACAGTTAAATGCTATTTACTTAATTAAAAAGACTCAAAACCTGAAATATTTCTTTTGGTTAAGATCTTGATTAGCTAATCCTAGTTATGCTGCATTTAGTCACATATCTCAGCTTCCTTTGGGTAAAATGTTAAACTACATATTTCTATTACAATTACACTGATTTGAAAAAGTGTGTGTTTTAAGTTTTGATAAATGAATGAAGTTAAACAAAAAGGTCACCTTTATGATCTGATTGGCTGTTATATGTAGAACAGCTTTATCTTAAGGACCTTCTTGGTGCAGAACATCAGGCTGGAGCCAAGAGTCAGGAAGATTAGCTGTGCTACAGAGGTACTGACAGAAGGACAGGTAATGATCCGTGGACCCAGAGCTGAGGTCTGATATGGAGCGGGATCAATTAATAGGTTAGACTGAACACCAGTACTAGGGACATAGTCCAAATTTTAGTCAATGCACCTTAGAAGCAGACCACACAGAAGTACACAAGCATGCTCCAGAAAAACATAGCCAGGAGGTCAAGAACTTAAGAAAGGAAAACTGTATAGGCCCAGGCAAGGAACTGAGGACTGTATGAAAGGCCAAGTTCTGGGAAAAATCAGAGTTCGCACAGAAAGATATTACAACTGACATTGTGTCAGAATAGTATTGGGACAGGACTTAGTCACTCTTCTACAGTGTGATTGAGAATTATCATATGTTATAATTTTGCTGTGTATTTATATTGGTGTTTTTATGTATTTGTTTATATTTAGAGATATTTATGTATTTACTGTGGATATGTATCTTGATTATTATTTAGAGTGCTGTCTTGTCTCTTCTCTTTAAATGATATTATTATATTGTTTCTGATTAAAGTTGTAAATTATGACAATGAAACCAAATCAGATCCAATTGCAAATTTGTGTGACTTTCCTACTTATCAAAATAGCACATTTGGCCTTTAGGTTGAGAATAAGGTCAGAAGAATGTATTGTAAGCAAAGCTTCCCTACAACTACATGTATATAGATAATCTGTAGAAATTCTACAGAAGGGAAAGCAACATGGTACACACAAAAAAGTGTTATACAATGTGATGTCCTAAAAGTCCCTCTTGGTGTGATGTCTTTTGTCTAAATAGTGTAGTATATACTATAAAGTATAACAAAAAACAAAATCAAGTTAGTTTAAAGAATGCCAATGTATATAGCTTGAATGGCAGATGAGAGGAAAAGAATATGATAGCAACATTTAAAAATGTAGAGGGGCTTCACTTAGTACTAGTGGGAAATATAGTTCAAGGAAGGGCACTTACTAAAACAAGAGGTTATAGACTTATGTTGGAGGGTTTAGAGTTGTAAGTTTCAAAATAATTTCTTTCATGGAAGATAACTGGAACAGCCTTCCAGCAGATGTAGTGGAGGTTAATGTGGTGGGGAACATTCATGCAGTAGACATAAGTCTATCCTGAGTAAAGAGAAGAGAATGTATGTTTTTACTTTACTGAGAAGGTAGTAGAAAATGGAACACTCTCGTCATTAGTGGTAAATACAGTAAGGGAATTTAAACATGCAAAGGGTAGGCATAAAGCTACCCTGAATCTAAAACCGAATAAGATCTGAAAAACAACCGGAAAAATGGGCACACTAGATAAGCCAAATGGTCCCTATCTTCTGTCAAATTGTATGTTTCTATTAAGGTTGGAATTCTTACAGTGGGGCAAAAATGTGTGTTTTAGATGGGTCATTTATCTCCTTCAAATTTCAATTTTAATAATTAATAATTTTTAATTATTGCTATCAAGCATTTGATTCTTCATACTAATGTGTTTTTTTTAAAAACCCCATAACAATCTAATGACCCGTTCTATTCATCCTGACTCCTTTTAGTAACAGCAATTGAAAAAATGACATGAGTCAATCAAGCTGACTTTTTCACAATTCCCCTTTGTATTCCTAATCTCCCTTGTTCACACTAACTGGATTCAGAATAGTTATGTGAATGAGGTTTATGTTGTTCAAATTCTGAGATCTATATGAACAATTTTGAGAGGTAATTATGGCTCCCTTGGAATGTAGTGTACTGGAGGCGTATAATGCATTGCATCTACTTAGCATAATATGCTGGTGAAATCAGTTTTTCAATGTAATAATACATATGATACATGCAACATATATGTTTTAAAGAAAACAATCAAAAGATAACTTTCAAAAGGGATTGTCAGACTATTCATACAAGAACACCAGAGCATGGTGTGTGGAAGTAATTGATGCCCATGAGGTCCTCCACAAAGATGGTTGCTGCTTTCCCCCGACACCTGGAAATAGTTCACTCAAACTAAGATAAAACCACTGACCAACTTAAAATATCAGATAACTGGTGGAATCTGGGTCCACATTATGGCCAAATTCTGTCAGTGCTTTTATTTGGCACTAGATTCCTATCAGATAGACAGTGGTGCCAATATCAACAAAAAGGAGAGGCTTAGCAGCCCTACATTATTCCCTTCAACCTAATCCCCTTCTTCCTTAAACTATTGGTCAAGGACTCTTATCACTTTAAAACCGATAATAATATAAATTTAAATAAATACATAATTTTTGTTATATTGTAGCTTCTGGTATCTATCACATTTGAGCCAAAAGCATTTCAGAAAAATATCCCCTACACTCATGGTACTGTAGTCTGAAGATAACACAAAGGATTAAATAATTACTTCTAAGGAGCTGTTTTTTTCTGGGATCATCGTTGATGCAACACACAATACCCCTTTGTGTCATATACAAGGTGAGCACATAGAAAACATATAGCAAATCAATATTCCTGTACAATGAACCACCGTATCATAATGGGGTCTTGCGTGTGTTTAAACACACTTGTCGTCCTATGCCATCATTGCCTTGCATAGGACACGGATCATACTAAAGCTCTTCCTCCTAGACCTATAAGAAAGGACACATTGCCGGCACAACAAAAGGCTCTAGAATCTGCAGTTCAAGATCTTCTGGACAAAGAGCCAGTACCAATAATTTTGGTGAAAAGAAGCAAAATGTTTTATTTTAAGAAATTAGCTATCAAAACTGTATTGTTTATTTATAGAGGTTTATGCAGATGCATATTTTTCTATTATCCTCATATAACCAACACAATTATCTAGTACAACATACTGTTTATTTAGTATTACAGTTGTAGGTTACACATGCCATTGCTTTCTAAAATAAGCTTTAAACATATTTCTAATCAATTTATTGAAAATGGTATACAGAATTACTTTGATTTCCTCACATGTAACATGCTTCGTGCACATACAATGGACATCTGTACTGTTACAAGAGCCAAATTAACCCATAGGACTGAAACACTTTATAGCCCCAGAATGTTTAACAGGTCAAGCGACTTAACTACTCCACAAAGTATTACAGAGATGTTGGTAAATTTACCATAAAAGTTAGTAACCTTGCTGACAGTTCATGTGATTTTGCTGAAGTTATAATTATTTTCTTTTCGCGGATCATAACTTTGATTCTAATTGTTTTCACTTTGTCAAATGAACTGAACACTTTTATCTTTTTTTTTTTTTAGCACCATGCTCCATGGATCATCTCCAAGGAAACAGCAAACTGGTTGCTGTGACCTTCAAATTAGCAGCCATCTTAAAACGTTGCGCCCCCTCCCCGGCAAAATAACCTGCCGGGGCTTGCGTGTATTCTGTATCTCATTCTATAAGTACTGCTCCTCCCGTCTTTGTGAGCTGAATCTTTTAAGAAGAACAAACTCATGACTGGCCGTGCCCTCATTTCCCTTTTCCTTCCCTCACTGTAACAAATTCTGATCGTTGTCCAGCTATTTGTCTGTTGGCGATCATCTTCTCCCCCATGGTTCTGCTTATGGTTCTTCATCTCCCCCAGTATTGAAATTTACCTCTGCACATCAGAGCTTCTATAGAGGCCGAGATAATTAGGATTTTATTTTTAACTTCTTTCTTCAGATTAAATGAAAACACAACAATTTGGCCTTCTACTCAGCCAACTTCCAGTCAAAGTTTTAAGAATTAATATTTCAGATTTATTATTAATAAAACTTTTTAAAAGTCTCTTCACCCAAAAGCTTATATTGTTGCATTTTGAGAATTTTGAAGGAAATAAATTTCTTGAAAAATATTAAATAATATTCTCCTTCTACATACCTTTAAACATGACATTTCATTACTTGTTTCTGGCAGTGATTTTACTGTGATTCATAGAAGTCTAAAACTACTTGTTCTTCACAGAATTCTTATTTGAAATGAGAATCATTAAAAAAGATTTATATCACTAATTTAGCAATAGCTTTTCCCATGCTCAGGCAGTTACAGCCACAATAAATCATTCACTCAAACGGAATATCATTCTTATTCTACCAATAAATGTATTTTAGGGGAGAAATTTGGATAGAAAAGCATAATTGAAAATAGTAAAGATGTTTACTATGTTTAGGGTATTTTCAATTGTTATAAATTTAGCATCTAAATCTAATTCAAAAGTAAAGGGACAATAGGTCCTCGTATAATGTAGATCCCAAATCAAACACTCACAGAAACTTAAACACAGGCAAATGAATTACTAAATGTATTCAAAAATTCAGAGAGCAAAATCAGTGTGAATCACTTTACAAAAGGGAAATAAATATTAATTACATAAACATGAATATTCCAACATCAAAACATAAATACCCATGTAAATATAAATGTAGTAATAAATAGAGGAATAAATATAAATACATAGTGCTATTCTTATGCAGCAATAAACAAATACATATCAAAACAACTATGTTCCCTGATAGTTTTCCTGTATCAAAACCATGTTCAAGCACTTTTAAAATTTATCAATGCACAACAGCAAAAATTACATCAATCTTACAGGTTGTTCGTAGTTGTGACTTCCAAAGTCCTCAGCCATATTACATTAGATCACCATGCTCGGCAAAATCGGCGGGTGCCAAAGTGTTTGGCTAACTGCTCGCGAAATGCAGTAACTTACAGGATACCATCAAGGACCCATACACAACTCAACCACCCTTCCGGGTGAGCACCAACCTAAATAATTTCATCTAAGAAATCCACACGTTTATATCGTCACCCATAGAGAGCCCATATACAAATTACAGTCTTTGGTTGAGAGACAGGCGAAAGTTCCTCAGGGGTCCTTTATTGGGATCAGTATATTTTAATATTTTTATTAGTGATATTACATAAGGTCTAAGATAAGGTAGTAAAAAACTGGGCAGACTAGATTGGCCGAATGTTTTTTTCATTGGCCGTCAAATTCTACGTTTATATACAGTACTATACATATACATAATCTATATATATTCATTTGTATAATATTTTAAAAAGGGAGTTTTCATACATGGATACGTCCTAGGGCAGGCTGCTTGGCACTCTCATTAGCCCGGCCTATTCAGGTTTGTATGTGGACCTAGCCATGCATGGGGCTGGGCTATTTCCAAACAATATTGAGTGGAAGGGAAAGTGAGCAGCAGCGGCATGGCTAAAGAGTAAGTTATTATAATGTTATATTCTTTTATGAAAGTGTTATTTTCAGCCAAGTAAGTCATATCTACCAAGTATCTCTCATTTGGAGGCTGTTCCAGGATACAGAGATGACATTTTCATTAATATGAATTATAAAATGAATTGATAAAATCATGTACATAGTTTATTATCCAAATCAAAATACATGCATAATAATCAGCAGTAAAAGAGTAATGAAACAGATTATGGTTGCCTTCCCTATCCCTTCCTGTACGGGGGACAGGCTCCAGGGCTAGATGCCAGCCAGGTCTCTCTTAATTGCTTTTATATCTTTTAAATATCTTGTAAATATCTGTCTATGTGAGCATGCTCATTAACATTTGTTTAGCAATGTTGTGGTTAGTTATAGAACAGGATTTTCATGCCTTTCTCCCTACCCTGTTCTCAAGCTACGTCCCAGGTTAAGGACATGTTCAACTGTATTTAGGTCCACTAGAACATTTTACACTACATCACTACAAACAAATATAAACATAAAGGCAAAATATAAAGTTCACAGAGGCCTACTGGAGCAGCAGTAAAGAAACATCAGGCTGTATAGACACCTTGCAGAGAAGGTTAACTAGACACAGAGAGGAGAAAAATGACCTGGTACTCACGGGAGTTCAGTAAAACGCTTTTCTCTGCATTTCCTGTGGTGTACTTTGGTCTGCTCTCTTCACCTCCCTCTAGCCGGTCTCCTCCCCATTTATGCTGGCAGCTGCTCCTTTACAGGCATAGAGTCCCTGCCTGGACAGAGACACAGTTTGCATGGTGCCGATACAAAGTAGTTAATTTCAAACATGTATACAAAAAACCTTGTCAATGTTGTTCCTTTTCCACATATACCAAATAGTACACACAAAATCCAAAACAGTGCGCTCAGGAGAACTCTTTATTCATAATATAAAATTAGGCCAAAAACAGCACACATATATTCTACTCTTACAAATGCCTGCACATGAACTCGCATGCTTGGCCTAAAAATGAAAAAAACATAAAATAAATGAAAATTACATATGGAAATATAGAGATTTAAAACCAGGAAAGTTAACAAATATATATTTGGTATTTTTCCCATACGTGCTAGCTGTGCATAATCTACATGCCTGTAAAACTATGAATTTGTGTTTTTTTCAATCCCATGATGTTTTATATAAATTAATATGGTTTAACAAAAATCCCATCTTTCCTCTCCCCCCCAATAAGTGATTTTAGCTTTTGAGATCTCAGAGGTACTTTTCTATGTTGGCCCAATAAAATGTATCACCAAAGAGTATACTATACTACCCATAGTTACTCTATCCGTATGGAGCTTCTTCAGCGTTGTTCTCTATATCTGCTATGAATGTAAAATATGTAAATAAAAGCAGACTACGTCAAGTCCCTCTTTATGGACTAGTATATTTTGCATCACTTTAGGAATAATGCACTGTGTTAATGACAAACATGAACTATTTGAAACACAGACACATTTGTCTCACCGTGCCACTCAGCTATTACATGGTAACCCTGCATAATGACCTCAGTCATTCACTAGCATTCAGACTTTGAGTGTATATTGAATCATCATGATAACATACGGTATTCAGGAACTCATTTGTGAAAATTGCATACTTGTATAGATGATCAGCTCTGCTGGAATCCACTTGTTTCTGGCTCAGTGAGTGTCCCTCCAATATAATACAGTACTTCTGTAAAAGAAATAAAAATCAGTCCCTGTGATGACAAAAGACACAAAAGCAATCAGACATCCATTTTAATTGCTCATTTATCCACTTGCACATCAAAAATCAATCATTTATAACGGAATAATGACAAAAGTTCTCAGCAGACAGCAGGCAACAAAAGAATCCATTTGCGTCACGACAGATAAGAATCCTAAAAATAATTGGCAGAAATACATGTATATATGAAGAGCATATATATATATATATATATATATAATATATACATAACTGAGATAGCAGCTGATAAATTTGGAATCAAATGGGATCAAATAATATCACCCCCCCCCCCCAAATAGTAAAAATTTGGGGGCTCTAGACCACTACGGTTTTATATTGTTTAATGATCATTGTAAGAGTCTGCGAACTATTTTATATAGCCCTAGCCTAAAATTCTGGCTATAATAAGTACCAGTGTAAAAAAGTTTTTAGGTTGCTGAAAGACTTTAGGACAAAATAACAGATCTTGTAAATAAGTTATGTAAGTATTAACCCCTTAATGACAAAGCCTGTACATGTACGGGCTCAAAATGCATTGTTTTCAATTGTCCTTAAGGGGTTAAATATGCTGTTGATAATCATGCACTTGGATGCAACACGTAAAGTAAATTTATGTGTTTGCCCTCTGCAAGACATGATTAAACACATGATGATATAAACAACAGTGAGAGAGGTTTATTAACTGCAAAAAACTAACATTTTGTGTGTAATTAAGTAATAAATATAAATGTTAAATAATGAGGCAATTTTCCAAAATCATTATAGTGGCTGTTTCTGGTGAAATAAGTTGCTAGACATTTTAATATTATTAAATACAAGAGAAAGGTCAAGATTTCAACTGCCGTCATACCAGAAGGTTATTGTAACCTTCATTTTTTAAGCTATTGCCTTATTATATTCAACATGGCTTGAGGCAAAACAAAAAGTAGGTATTCAACAACATGAATACAAACGTTATTTGTCACAAGCAAGTTCCATATCAAGGCGAAACACACTCTTAGACACTCAATTAATTTTTAATAAACCTCCAGAGACACAGATATAATTTTTTGAAAAAAAGAAGTGATGTCATCAATTAGTGCCATGATTTGCTAATAAATCACAGAAATCACAGGAATTTACCGTGGTAGAAAGAAATTCCACATTAGTAAAACTCAAATTATATAAACATAGTTAAACACTAGTTGCTGATAGAAGCATCGTAAAACAGTATTGATCTTAAACAGAGATTGTAAACGCTACTCTTTCATAATGGGCCGCCCTGGACCAATGGGGAAAGTGGATATGACTGCTGTCCCTCTCATTTATTGGTCATGTTTACAACTTTTTATCAAGCGGGTATATAAGCGGAGGTGGCACTTTCTTACTCCTTTTTCAACCAGGATCAAGCAAGGAGAAGATCTGGAACTCAACCACCTTCTTGCCCAGAATGAATTGCTAAGAAGACTAATATTGGAATTCATAGTAGTGGATATTGGGAGAGACAAAGTACAACTGGTTTGAAGCTCCCACTGAATATGATGGGTGTACCTGCCTGACTCGCTGACTTGGTTGTCAGCTGGCAGTGGTGTATTTCTCAATTTCTCTGGTGATTAATATTTAAAATTAATATCCTGTTTAGTCATAGCTGCAGTTTACTGTCAACTGGCCGGCGACTAAGAGGACTATATGGTACCTACAACTGCAGAAATTTGGAGAGACCAAGCCAGTGCGGGCTGATAAGCCATACCAAGTTTGAAGCTCTTGGTGTATTTGTTGGCTAAATCAGCCATCAGCTGTCAAGTGGTAAATGTCATCAAGTTGGCCTGGTGGTGAATAGTTGTTTAATAAAGCTGTGGCCAAGCCCTTGCCCATGTATTTGTGTCTGGTGTCTTATTGGGGAATAGTAAAGGTATTCCACTGATATCTGTATGCTGTAGGCCTAAGCATTTACAATTTTGATTCATGGGAGAGGTATTCAATCTAATAATACAAAAATATTGAAATTGCCTCTTTTATTATTTCATTTTTATTCAAGGTTGCATGGAGACAGATGGAAATCGTATTGGAGACGTTTGCTGAGTTAGTAGGTATGTTGCAATATAGATAATTGACATTAACCTTTTTTAATTTGTTGATTAACACGCAGAAAACACGTAAAACCTGCAGGGATCGACTGTCCAAATCATGATATAGATTTTTAATTATTTTTATTTGCAGATGGTGCTCCTCCAGTATGCTGCATGAGTACAAAACATAATCATACCTGGGAACTTTCTGCTATTTTCGGCGGGAATGATGTCGATCGGAACGCCCACTGATGTCGATCGTAAAGCCCACTGATGTCGATCGGAACGCCCACTGATGACAGCGGGACCGCCCACTGATGACAGCGGGACCGCCCACTGATGTCGACCAGGACTGCCCACTGATGACAGCGGGAGCGCCCACTGATGACAGCGGTGTCCACATAGGTTGTTGGCAGCCGGTGGCTTTAAAGTGCCTCTTAAGTCTTGTCCTACTTTATTTCAAAACTACATATAACCTTTGGTAGAGAGGGAAAAAAACGTGACCCTTTCCCCATACCCAGGAGGTTCCCCATTTCCCAAACCTGAATTAAAAGACAGACACCAGCAGGATTGGATTTAGAAAAGGCAGAGACATTTATTTAACAAATGTCTCGACATAACTTTATTTAACATCTTATAAATTATTGTAAAAACACTTTAATAATAACTTCTGTATAAATACTATACAGTCTTCTGTACACCTGTGTACAAACAGCTGAGGGTTCCCAACCTAAACACAGACAATGGATTCACACTAGCCCTTCCTCCGGCTATCACAATCGCCCAAACCACCTTGGGTCGGATAGGGGAGCTCCACCTTATGTTTTTGCTTAATCCTGTACAGGAAGGCATTAACTCTAACCTCTAACCAAAACCATCAACTCGCCACTCCCATTATCCTTCAAACTTCTCCAGGGAACTCCTCCGCCACAGCAAAGAAAATGGATCCTGCAAAAAGAAAGAGGGAAAGGGGGAAAGAAAAAACACACAGCCAACACGGAAACACACAGCCGAAAAACAAAAGGGCAGGGCGGGAAACTGCTCCTGTGGTGTTCAGTAATTGCCCCCTGCACATGTGCTTAGAGGGGCTTTATAGCCCTGTCCCCTTCCCCCTACAGTCACGTTCCTTGTGACTTCCCCCTCGTTCCCTGTGCATTCTATCCTCGTGCAAACCCTTGCTGGTTAACCCTTTCCTGCCCTAATACCATGTGCACC
>VKOC01018847.1:0-10644 GCA_009364415.1 Spea multiplicata | reverse complement strand
AGTAAGGGCTTTGATGGAGATCGTTTTTAAAGAAAACCAGAAGAATCATTTCACAAGGTTCCTGAAATCCACAACAGACAAAGGTAGGAACATTTGAACGGGGGTTTATTTAATGGGGGCATCTAATTTATTCTATCTGCCAAAACAATTCTCGCGCTATTCATTCTGCGCTTTTACTCGCTCTAAGTATTATTTTATTTGCACAAGTCAACGGCCGACGGCGTCTTTTACAACAAGGTTAAAAGTAGTAGGAAATTGTATTACCAAGAGCTTGCGGTCTGTTAAATGTGGATGACTTAGGCTGAGGTTGCCCTGGGCATTGCAAAGGACTAACCTTTTCCATGTTGGCCACTTGAATCTGCAAGTATAGCACAATAAATACTGTAAACGCTATTTATACCGCCAAAAACCCTAAAAAGGTTATATTGATCTCGAAAATAATGTTATAATTCTCTACGATCTAATAATAATACAGCCAGCCCTTGATCATATGTACTTTTATGCGGTTAACTTACACGTATGTCCAAGTTGATGAAATGCCAGACACACGATTAGTTAATTTGTTGACCTCGTTAATAAGTGTTGCTGTTTTAAATGATGATTGGTGAGATTTAATAAGTAATATCACATTTAAGAAAGTTTAAATAAGGACGGCAACACAAATCACAGACACATCACCTTACCATTAATGGAAAGGTCCAATCGGCCCAAACATTCCATTGGTTACTATGGCGATAAGACCATTCTTAAATTGGAACTGCTTTGCTCCTGATTTGGGTAGTCTTCTGTTTTTCAGTAAACAAGATTATCGTATAATTGTATTATCTTTTAAAATACATAATTATTAGACATATTGTAGGAACAATTGTCATTGTTAAACTGTTCTTACAAATGTTCCAGAACTATTGATCTTACTGTATCTATAGCCCAGTTAAGATTTTGATTTTTTACAATTTTCTTTATCATTTGCCAACAAAATATTGTTTTCCTATAATTTATAATATATTATTTTACTTACACCTTCAACCATTGCTCTGTGACCCTCAATAGTAAATAAACCACTTTGAGTTTGTCACTTTGAAGAAAGTGCTTTGGTTTAAATGGGGATAGAGATTGATCACACTGTGTTCTATTTTTAGAGCAAGCATTAGAATTCACAGGAAAAAAGACAAATCCCTTTTGATAAATCTTCCTCATAAATGATTTTCCAGCCTGACAACTGTGTCTGAGACGCTGCCTGCAAATCATTAGGGGTTTCTGCGAGGCGGCAGACTGTGAATGGTAGAGTTTTGCTTAAATCATAAAGGGAAGCTTAAAGTGACTTGTATCTACTTAAGAATAAATGCTCATATACTCCATTTTTACGCTTGTGACTGGAACATATATATATAGAATAATTACCATTGTTCATTACCGAATAAATTATCAGCATAATTTAAAATTGGAAACGCTTAAACCTTAAAATAGGATACATGTTGCCATTTTATTTTAACAGTAAATACCGAACGACAATACCTCAAAAGTTTTTTTTTCAATAAATTATGCTTTTCTTTATTTTCAAGCATTTTAGCATTTTTCTAATGTACCAGAAATATTAATTTTTTTGGTAAAGCCTTGTCCGCATACCACATCATCTAAACCAGAAGTATTCTTTTTTGACGATTTGAAGTGCTATGTGATTGGTCTGAAGTTCTGTCTATCACAGCTAAGCGCTGATGTGAGCACAAGGCAATAGAGCAATTCAATGAAGGATACTTGTTGCTAACTAATAAGGTGTAGCAGTGGTTGTTGAACTAGGATTATGTGGTGGAATAAAACTCAAATATGGCATCCACCTCTTGACTACAGGAGCTCACCCAAAGAGGCTAATGATATGTGGTGCAGTGGAGAGATTATCCATTAAAACACAGGATTATGTGATGCTCTGGGACCCATAGGTATGTGCCTTGTGTGCCTAATGGATAATCTGGCGCACTCCCTACCCACTTTGCGTTTTAAGCGGGGCTAACCTTGCTCCGTGCGTGACTCTACATTTTTTCCATCTACCACATAGAGCAGATACAAACTGCTGTTTGGGGACACGGACAAGCTCTGGCAAAGATGGCACAGACAAGCTGTTTGGGGGCTATGACAAGCTGTTTGGTGGCAACAATGTCACAAGCAGGCAGTTTGGGGCACTGACAAGCTGCTTGGGGCAAAGATGGCACAGGCAAACTGGCGGCACAGATCGCACAGACAAGCTGTTTGGGGATAAAGATAGCACAGACAAACTTTGTCGGCTAAGATGGCACTGATCCATTGTGGGCTAAGAAGGCACCCACAAGCTGTTTGGGGGAAAAGCTGGCACAGTGGGACATGTTGTTTGGTTTTAATTGATTGCAGCTGAACTAAGTACACTTAAATATGTTCTCTCTAAATTCAGCATATTGCATCAGTTTTGTTCTTTTGTCACAACAAGGGAGTCAAATACTTATGCCATCCAGAGTTATTTTTTAGTTTTTTTAACATTTATATATATTTTTCCTTAACATAGTTTAATATATCAGTGAAAAAATATATATTAAAAAGGGCAGACATTTACACAATGCCAAAATCAGCTGGTAAACTTGGCATGTTCCTGGTTACCACATAACTACGTTTTACTGCAGATGGACAGAAATAGACAAACAGTGGTGTTATAGTCAATCACACCTGGAGCACCTATCCATGTGTGTGAATCATCCAAGCAACCTAATTAAATTAGTGGCCCTCCACCCTTTGTTAGGGAAAGTGTCAGAAGTTCAGTAGGTGAACACCCAAGTTGTAGGCGAGCTTAGATCAGGTTAACCATGTCAGCTCTCCCACTGAGGCCAACCTCTCAAAGATTTCCTGCCATTTATACTTAAAATCTCCAGGATGACATTTAAGAAGTATCAATGATTTATGTATACGTTATCCAGGGTCAAGTCAGCCTGTTGTAGAAGAAACGTGCCAGGGCTGGCTTTGCATAATGAATAGTATAGCTGGTGTGATCAAATGTCTTACACAACTCACTGCTTAATGAATAAACCTGGTGTTTGCCAAAAGAGAATGTGATTATGTCTCTCAAACATCTGCATCCCAGAAGCTTTGTTTTACCTACTACTGCTGTTAACTACTATGTGTTAGTTTTAGTTTCTAATTTAGTAGAAATTCAGAGTTAATCTCTTATATTAATTGGCATAACCTATTATACATTTAGTACATGGACAGCAGATATTAGCATCAGCAGTGACATATTATAGCATGGGATAACTAGGCCTAAAGCAGCCGGTCCGGGAGCTCTTGTTCTTTGTTAATAGGGCACAACATCCAGCAAGGCCGATCAGGCTTCTCGGAGTTGCTACAGATTAATGTGACTGTTGGTTTACTTAGAAATCTCCCTTGTAACCAACCGATTTGCAATAGGAAGGCTTATGACCATACCAGGGAACTCGCCACAAAACCCATAGCCCTGCTCCTCTGTTAAGCCTACTGCCCTAGGTAGCCTTCCCTGGGAAAGTCCCAGGTATGCCTATGCCTAGTCAGCGCAGAACGCCAAAATATCTCCCCTATGTGACCTTGTAAGGTGAACTGCTAGGAAATTATGTCACGTTCTGGGACACAAAGGATGCGATAGTGCAAAGAAGAGGATTTACTTGTTAAGGTAAGTCCTGGGGACTTAAGTGTATGCATAGGCTTGGGTGGCAAAGAAGACTAGTAGCAGGTACATAATTAACCCGTGCTCTTCTGGGTGTGATTTCTTTGAAACAGTTTAATCGAGGTTAAGCAAGATCAGGTTGCAAAACTACCAATGTTCTAATAACATGGATTTACACCAATCGGAACATGGGGGTCTGTCTATACAATTAAACATGAGATTTGTATTTATTATTACAGGGAAGATAAAAGGGAGAACATTCCATTTGATCAAACATTAAATGCACAAAGGCAAGTCCGAACAGCCAACCGGTTGCCTGAAAGAATGCTTAATATAAGTTTATGTTCACACATCTGCCTTTAATCACCTGTTAGTGATTATAGTAATTATTTATAGCAATCAGTCTGATTTCAAACGTAGATTTATTTGTACCAGTTTTATTTCTTACATGTTTATATATAAATAAAATGGTGGGTTTTAATGTTATTAGGTATAGGATAACACTTTTTTTCTAAATGAACGCACGTTTTATCTTGCTGATTTCTTAGGAAAGTGGCGTAATACAAACCATTCTATATTATCCGGAGTTACTATTACATTTAATCACTTTTGTTTGGTTTGCACAAAATGAACACCAAGACACGTATTGAGTTTGACATCCCTGATCTATGTGTTATTCTTAGTATTTTTTCAAAATTAGTGATGACCCAACATGGATTTTTTTGACATCACAGTCCCTTTAATAGAAAAATATTATATTTTATAGAATGTTCCACAACCGTTTCTCCTGAATTTAATGTATTTTTTCCACCATAACAACCAATCAAACCAATCTAAAGCAACGATAACTAAGCGCACCTAAAATAATGCAGCATTCCAAAATGAGAACTTAAACACAGATTGCTCTCTATTTAAGGGCATATTAACCAAATATGCTGTACAGTTTCACATTACTGTTGGAATAGATGTTTTTTCATAAAAAAATGTTGCTTATTTATAATAAGGGGTAACTGCACAGAAGAAACTATAAAATGTGTAGCAGAGGAATGGGATAACCACAACCATCTCTTAGCATTGTTGATGTTTTCTGTTTTTATAAAACACTAATATATTCCACAGAGCTGTACAATCACCATTAAGTGTTTTTAGGCTCATTTCTAAAACAAGCGATGGACGGAAAGTACACAAAGCAACAGAATATGTACGGTATGTTCATTTGTACCATTGAATACGTATTCCAGGAACCCAAAATGAAATCTGTTTAATATATGGCATAGGTCTTTTATTCTCTTTCTATGATGAGAGGGTTGGTTAATTATTGAGCCCTAAGCACCTGATTCATTAAGCACCACCTTAATGTACAATGTGGAGACTCGTTAAGAGTCATCAAATAAGTTAGAGGCATCAAAGTTCCCTTTCAAAGATTATTTCAAACAAATGATATTAGAACAATAAAATGAATCATAAATCCTAGATTCTGTAAAAGATGTCCAAACAAATTGTTACATTTATTAATTAATGCTTTATTTAAAAAAAATCATGGAAAAGTCATTCATTGTATTGTGAGAGAGGTTTCTGTTCATTCTTTGGATAATTAAAATTGTATGTACTATTGTGTCTGCTGTTGTCAGTTTCAATATTGTGTGATATATTTTATGGTCTGGACAAGTAACAATAAAACCCTAAAAGTTACTTTGTTAAGAATATTTTGAAAAAGCACTCTGAATTTTGTCTGGACTGAAAGGGCAAGAAACAAGATTAGTGGTCCAAAAACCAATGGACCAAAAAAAAAACAAAATAAAAAATCCAAATAGTTTTTGGACCATGTCTAATAAGGAATGGTCACGTTTACAGTTGGGTATAATTGCCTGTAGCTTTTCTACCTATGTAAAGAATTGAGGTAGAGCTGTCAACCACTGCTTCTTTAACACTGTGTTTATTTTTATATGTACTATGTATGTAAAATTAGGTCATTAAGAGCCAAGGGTGATGGTAGCTGCAGTGCCACATTCATTCATTCAACCCTGAGTAAATCAGTACCTTTGTAAAGCTGTCCTCTGGTTATATAGTTGGAAGAGCTGGATGGTTCACTTGCTGCTTATCAACATTCTCTCAATGGGTGCATCTTCAGGACATGCCTGGCCTTGTCTTATACAAATTGCATGATCTGGGCTGATCCACTGTGCAGAACAAATGGTGAAAAGATTGTAGATGTAGCACCCTCCTTACGAACAATATTCAGAATCGTGGGAGAATTATTCTACAAGGTGTGGCATGGTATTAACCTGGTAAATGTATAATCTGCCCACATTAACGTACATATAGGATGATTACAATTTTTTCTTGATCTTTATCGTTTCACTGTAAACACTTTAGAATTTTTGTAGATAATGCCCTAGTTCCCCCTTTTTAGGAGATCAAAATGTTTGCTAGGTACAAGTAAATCATCACATTATCTTACATTGATTTATAGATCAACAGGAGGTTCTGTAAAGCTATAGCAATAGGGGAGAGCGAAAACTAACAATAACATTAACATTGAGAATATACAAAACCGACAATAACAAACACACATTATGAGATGTTGGTACAGAAGAGGGACCTGCTCTTGCAAGTTTAAAGTAAGAGGTCCACCTTTTGGTCATCTCTACCTACAGTTCAGTAGTTTTCACTGCAGACTTTAGACAATAAAAGAGTTTGCATTGACCATTATCCAAACTTGACATGTGGAATGATGAACATAGCATAACTTTGTCAGCTGATATATGTCTTATATGAAATTACTGGTAACACAGTTGCAAATCAGATGCCATACTTTCCCACCTCCAGAGAAACATCACAAAGCAATTCATCAATGCTGTTATGCAAAAGAAGATTGCCTCAGCTGTTCAATGAATTTAAATTTGACTGTAATTGCATTCAAAAGTCTAACACACTTAACATTATAACTTTCTTCCTAAAGAGACAGCCCATCTTTTAAACAATCAGAAGGAGCCAGCAGAGTTTTGTATTCCCTTTGGCAGTAGCATTGCAGTATATATTATTCATTTAGGCATCCGTTTTCGAGCAAGATTTAATGCCACCAGCTATTGCTGAGTTATTGATACCACTCAGAAACAGGCTAGGTACACTGAATCCTATGATATAAATTATTTGACGCTATACAAGTTTTTACTTCCCTTCTACAATCTTTTTACTCATACTGTTCACCTCACTGTCCCCATGCTAAACCTATGTCCTTCCCATTCTCCTTCACCCTACTTTCTCACCTTATTCACTTTTCTTCTATAATCTGCTGCATATCCTCTTGCCCTTCTCGCATATCACATTAGCCCATTACCACTATGTCCTACCTATGACCCTGGGGGGGTTATTTATGTTTCTAGTCAAGTTTCACATAGACTTGTCTGCTCACAAGCATGGTTACACTCGACTCTAGTTGCAACTCATATATTTACAATAATTCAACTGGAATCAACTTGAAAATAACTAAAGAAAATCAACACAGAGAGAGGACGAGAGTTAATTAAATACTTAATACCACTAAGTAATACCAGTAGGTCAACCAAAGTGGATGACAAGCTCAACCACTCAACAAACAAAACAGGCCCACCTGGACTAACAAAACAGGCTCAACCTCTCAAACCTACCCAAAACAAACTTGACTGAGAGACACAATGATCAACTTAACAACTGTCTAGTTAACTCAATGGTAACTCCATCTCATGCAGTGTTCAACTCTACTCAACTAGAAAGGAACTAATTTTTTGTGAATAGACAACCTTCACCCAAGTTGGCTTTGAAAAAGTGGTCTCGTGTTAATTCAGCTGAATAACCTCTCTGTGCCTTGACTGACTACTCCTTAATTAGATCTGGCTGTCCTTCACTTATCAATCCCAACACCGCCACAATGCCTTTTTCTCTGTTCCCCAACTTGCTGCTCCTTTTGCACCATTCTATCTCCCTTCCTCTTTTGACCTGAATTAGTTTTGGGACAGGTATTTCATATAACTGATAAATAAAAGGTGCACATTTTTATGTTTGTTAAAAATAATGTTTTGCATGGTAATAACTAATTCCTGAACTCATTAGTGGTATTCATCTAACAAGTCTTTGAGTTTCTTAAAACTTAAAAAGTGCATCATTTTCCGTCATTTGTCTTGGTGTCACAGCGATTTGGTTGTCAATGAAATTAAATATTAAGAACGTTGAGGAAGGGTGTCAGTTTCTAGCATGGTGTCGGTGTGGATTTTATTTTGAAAACTGTCTGGAAGACAAAGATTTGAGTCCTGTACCTGTATATATACCTTACAGCAGAGAGCAGTTAAGGGTTACATAGAAAATGTTCTGATTTTAGCAACCATATGAAAGTAACAGAGGTATAAGTTCCACAGGGCAGCTCTGTATTGTCCTGTTACTACCACTTCTACAAGAGGTTTATTCAAACTGTTTCTCTATACTGGGTCGCAAGATGCCCTTCACTGGGTGACTCCAGGGCACTCAGTTTGCCTTTAATGTATTGAGCTCTGCGTTCTACTATGGTATATTTACTAATGTTACAACTAATTTCTAAAGTAATGAAGTGTTTGATGAACACTATTGCAGAAGATTCTCCTGAATAAATGGCTTTTGTTATGTCCCTGTTGGCTACTGATCAAATATGCTTCTCCAGAATCATGGGTCAGGATTATAAAATTAATTTCTCAAGGGCCATAATTCTGCCAGAATTTTAGTTTCCATAATTAGCATGTGGTGAAGAAAATGACATTTCTGTAATCAACATAGTGTAACTGTGCAAGTTCTTGTGACTTGTCTTTCTACTACTCTCCAGTATAAGTGTGTAACCCAAATCTTATAGCTACATGATGTATGGAGGATAAGAACAGTAGATTGTAACACCCCAAACATTAATAATGCAATATTAGCCAACTGACAGCATATCCATAAACAAAGTATAATAATAGTTTGCTTTTTTGGAAGGTTACTCTTATTTTCCAATATATTTTCTTACTTTTTCACTTGAACATAGTTGGGATCCTTCAGGTTAGACCATTAATATATTCCTATGTTAAGGTTTTAGATGCCTTGACTGTGTGGATAAGCTTTTTTTCTGGTTGTTCTATAGCTAAATGAAGTAAATGAAGCTGAAAGAACATAATTTTTTGATTATGTTGCTAATATGACATTCTTCAATTATTAGTACTTGATTGAACCATCTGTCAGATGTCCGCCTCTGGTGGGGCATTATAAGGTTCCTATATGTAAATTGAATCGTTTTTGAGTAACCCAAAACCATTGTCTTAGACGAATAAAGTTCTTACATTGAGTTGTCCTTTCAGTCATCCATTATGCACTGTCCTGTCCACTATTAATGGAAACAGTTGTTAACACCAGCAGGCTCTACACTATATTGTGAAGATAAATATTCAGACCTATTATGTTTGTTATTTTTCTGTAGTTTGCATGGCTGGAGGAATCTAGTTTCATGTTTTGCAAATTACATTATTATAATAATTACAATGAGAAGTATCATCCAGACACCATGGACAGGGATAGACTTAGATAGACAGATAGGGATAAGTCTTAGATAGATGTTTTATATATAGAAGTTTTCATATTAACTCTAAAAAAAAAGTTCATAATTATGGATAAGCCGCAATTTGTCTCTTCCCTGTTGTCCTTGGATAAGCTGCTGAAATATGTAATGTGCTTAATGTAATACACTTTATCTGAGTTTAGGTTCTGTAACTTGCTAACTCTTGGGTTTTAGCGGGGATTAAAGCATGACTTGCTTCTCTCCATATATTATTGCTTTGAGCAAAAGAGTATCGAGGCACAGTGAGGTCTTTGTCACGTCAGTGACCTGTCAATCTACACGCTTGCAGACAGAAAATAACATGCTTTATAGTTTATACACAGACATCTTTCTCAGCATCGCTCACCCTGCCAAAACCTTGTTTTCCATAACGTCTTTTCTAACCAAGGTTCTGAAAGAGACATTATAATCCGATTATGCATTTAGTTAATTACATGTATTCTTGTCAAAAAATAAAATCTTGCTGCGTTTCTTGGTACCACAAAAATTGTAAAAATGGCTGTATTAACAATAAGCCTATACTTGCTACTTTCTTGTGTTTTAAAACTGGTTGCTGTGTGCTCAATATACTTAGCATTGTACATTTTTAAATATCATTGTTTATTTTAGTTAAAGTATTGTCACGCACAGCGTAAGGTAGAACCTGTAATCAGGTAGAGCAGCATGTGCAAGTCCAATAGACAGGAAACCAGAGTCCAGTACAGAATCGCCAATGAGCAAGCCGAGGTCAGGAAGCCAGAAGTCAGGATCGTAGCAGGGTAAGCCGAGGTCAGGAAGCCAGAAGTCAGGATAAACGTGAGGGAAGCCAGAGTCAAACGCCAGGAATCAGTATCAGGAACAAGCCGAGTCGGTAACGGGAAAACAACAGGAACGCGTACTGAGATGACACTATGCAAGATAGGTACAACCATCAGAAGGCAAGGCTGGAGTGTTTCTGAGGCTCTTAAATAGGCAGAGGAAGTCCAGGCATCAATTACAGAATTCCCGCCAAAAATTCAAAGTGCCGTTACGTCACTTCCGGTTCGCGGCCATCTTGGGATTGGCAGAACGTAAAACTCTAAAAGGAGCCGTAGTACCGGCTGGCGCCACTAGGTGGCGTGCAGCGGACCGCGTGCACGCAGCAGGACCGGACCTGGCTCCAACACAGGACGACCGACGCGTGGAGTCGCGAGGTCTTCCCCTCCCTCGCGGCGGCTGAGGCTGTCTCGGAGAGGCGGGAGGTCTCCCTCTTCTCCGCGGCGGTTGCGGCTCCCGCGGCAAGGCGGGGAGGTCTCCCCCTCTTCCGCGGCGGCTGCCGTGTAGAGGCGGGAGGTCTCCCTCTTTTCCGCGGCGGTTGCAGCTGCTGTGGTACGGTGGGGGGTCTCCCTCTTCTCCGTGGCGGCTGCGGTTG
>VKOC01018846.1:0-12296 GCA_009364415.1 Spea multiplicata | reverse complement strand
TAACATCACCATATCCACAATTATAAAAAAAAATAGGCCAGTAAGTTTACATTCCTGTGTGCACAAAAAAAAGGGAGGTGTGTAATACGAGTTTCCTGGATGCCATCAGGATAATAGACAGTTCAGGATGATTCCGTTGCCCATTACACATTTTCCTGGATGTTTATTTGGATTGGTGACCACTTTGCAACACACAATCATCAACTTTTGTTGTACCAACTTCTTTTGAGAGCTACAAGTGCCCATCATCCTTATCATTCTGGTTGATGGGAATTGTAGTCCATAGGAGCTCATCAGTATTATTAAAAATATTTAAAGAAATGTGTCCCTATTTGTTTTTATTTTATTAATTAATTTGAATGGGAGGGTAGAGTCGGGCAGCACCTGTGACCAGTGGTGTATTTAGGCTGGGATGCACCCTAGAACCAAACCCCATCCAACCAAACCAAAGCTATCCCAGCACTCACCTCCTTGCGGCAGCCATGGGTATAGTGCCATATGCTTGTGATCTTCCTCTTAAAGGGACACTCCAGCAATCATTTTTACTATGTGAATAATTTGCAGAGTCCCTTAAATTAATTTGCCTCTTTCTCCACTCTTTACCATGCACATGATATACTTCATTACCAGCATTCAGCTACAGTGCTTGCTCCGGAATGCTGGGGGCTAATTAGATGTGGCAGTAAAGTGTCCCTTTAAGGATGCAAATCTTAGGCATAATCACTAAACACAGCTCATTTTTGTAAATGGGGAGGGAGAGATAGATATGTATTCAAATCCTGTCTATAAAATCCTGTCAATAAGCGCAGACAACCTCTGCTGCTATCCGACACTTCCGCCAGGGCTTCTCTGACCTTTCCGGTGCTCAGCCATGGAAGCCCTGGCGGAAGTCCTGGCATCAGAGGAGGTTGCCTGCGCGCATCAGGCAGACGTCCACAGGCAGCCCCCACTTGACATCAGGGAGTCTGGAGCAGGGTGAGCAAGTCTATATACCCCCTTATAGGGGGTATAAGGCATATCAGGGGGGCAGATTGGCAAATAGAGAGGAATAAGGCATATCTGAGAGGCAGAGTGTCATACAGGGGGGGCAAAGTGGCATATCCCGGAGGCAAAGTGGTATATCCTGGAGGCAGAGTGGTATATTGGGAGTAAAGGGATATTAGGGGCCAGAGTGGCATATAGGGGGTATAAAGCATATCAGGAGAGGACAGAGTGGCATATAGGGGGTATAAGGCATATCAGGGAAGCAGAGTAGCATAAAGGGGAGTGTAAGGCCTATCTGTGGTGGAACTACCGGGGTCGCAGGGGTTGTGACTGCGACAGGGCCCTGGAGTTTATTAAATAAATTAAAAAAAGGATTAAAGTAGCTCTGGCCGGCGGGAACAGAGTGCACCGGCCGTTTAGATTACATTTCCAGCAATCTGATGGCCGCCTAGTGATGATGAGACTGAGAGCAGGGTGAGGGGTGAAAGCTGCGCCCCCTCGCACTCAGACTGCTGGAGCACCGGATGTTGCGTCAGTGATATCCTGTTACCATAGAAAACGGCAGTCTGCAGCTACCAGAGGACGGAGGACAAAATCAAAGAGCCCCAAAGTGGAAGAAGTAGAAGATCAGTAAACCAATTTATTTTTTGTACAAACTGTATAATTTTTTTTGTATTTTTTTTTTTAAAGTGTGTGTATTACGTGTGCTTTGTTTTATAATATGTTTAAATGTTAACAAAAAAAAGAAATCTCTGTGGTCTGTATGTGTTCACTATGTTACACCCATTCTTCGGCTTCGCCAATTCAGCCCCCATGTAACTCTTGTCCAATGAGCTCAGTGTACAACCATTCAACTCCCAGATGTCACCTCTGTCCCATTCAGAGAGGCAAGTGCTCATGATATGCCTTTAATTAATCTTTTGCCACTCTGCTCTTAATGCTTTTAACCCTAAATCACTGTCTCTCATAAATGCTTTTAACCCTATATGCCTCTGCTTCAGAATGCCTTTTGACCCTTATATGACACTCTGTCCATGATATGATTTACCCCTAATAATGCAGAGTGCGGTATAGGGGTATAAGGCATTTTGCGAGGCATAGCGCGACATATAGGGGGTTAAAGGCATATCATGGGGCAGAGTGCAAAGCCCTGGGGCAGTGTAGCTAATGGGGGGCGGGAGGGTTTGCGAATAAGGATAAACACGAACAAAATGTCTGAGGGGTAAGGGACGGGTAAATACCTGAGCAAGGGGGGTAGATGGTGTTGTGAGAGGACGGTAGATTGGGTTGGGGGGGCCCCTTAACAGATTCTCGCACCGGGGCCCTGAGGCTTCTAGTTACGCCCCTGGGGCAGAGTAACAAGCCGTGGGGCAGATGTGCATAACTGGTGGGCAGGTTGATAAATAAAAAGAAATAAAACAAAAAAAAAAGATTTTTTCTCAATCATAGTTTTTATTAAATATGAAATAGATTGAATATTATATAGTAATATTTTTTCTCTATGGAGTGTCCTTATACTTCAGAGGCTTTTTTTTTTTAAATTAATATTCAAATTTTGGGGGGTCATCTTATAATCAGGGTCATCTCAATTTCAAGCAAATACATTAGTTATGGAGTTATGTGTTACATGAAAATACTGGTTCACCTGAATGGTATTTTTTTTTGTCTTTCAAGACTTTTAGTAGAGAAAAATTATTTACATTTCCTAAATATGTTCCCTTTAGCTCATAAAAATGTGTCAATGGGGCAATATTTCATGCCTTTCCCTGTCAGCAAGAGTACCACACATTTAGATATTGGTTCTTGACCATAAAGTTTAAGTCTACACTCATGTGAGATGGTTTTGACAGCAGACTCTTTAGCATCGTTGAAGTGTTTTTATTCTGACTTGTGACACTATGTAAGAACAGAATTGATATAAAGCAAAACAGCTAGATAATCAAATAGCTAAGTAGACATCTAGAGGGAATAAAGAGCATTACTTTACCTGGTATATTTTCAGGTAGGTGTAAAGTATACAAAATATATATATATTTTTTTTTAACTTTGCTTTTAAGCAATTACTCACCTACTTACATTGTATATAGACGTATTTTCTGTTTTAACCAGACTTAAATTAACCCCTTAGTGACAATGGC
Organism: Spea multiplicata; assembly: GCA_009364415.1. Lineage (NCBI taxonomy): Eukaryota > Metazoa > Chordata > Amphibia > Anura > Pelobatidae > Spea > Spea multiplicata. Next base: position 9,174 of record VKOC01018846.1, on the reverse strand, counting down.
TGATTTTATTTTTTGTACCCTTCATGATAATGGCATTTTAACATTTCTGTATCTCTCGTGTTTTTTTCTTTTCCCAATTACTGAACTCACACTAGTTTTATATTGTTATTTTCAGTACTTTAGATATCATTATTTTGATTGTATCTTATCATTTACTATATAAAAAAAAGTATAAACTATGGTGAAAAATTGAGAAAAAATGACTTGAAAACGTGAAAAATCTTTTGCTCATCTATAAAAGCTACTGAAAAAACCTGCTAGTGTCACGTACAAGTAGTTTGGAGACACCGTGGTCAGGTAGGACTCCAGGACAGAACAGTTCAGGCAAGCCGAGGTCAGGATTCCAGGGAACAGGATAGCCGGTATACGTAGCCGAGGTCAGGATTAAGGAGATCAGGATAAACGATAAACAAGCCGAGGTCAGGATACAGGATAACAACGTAGTCAGGCAAGCCGAGGTCAAACACAGGAATCAAGCAGGTAAACGCTATCTGGGTGCTAGCACAAGGCATAGACGACCATCAGAAGGCAAGGTGAAACTGGTCTGAGGGGTTTAAATGGAGAACCGCGGAGGAAGTCAGAATCTCCCATCAGCCCCTCATGACATCACTTCCGTTGTCTGTGACTCGCGGCCATCTTGTGGATGGCGTAATCTCTTTTCATAAATTCCCGCAGTATGCGAGTTCGCCCGCGCAGCAGCAGGACGCCGTGCACCAGGAGGTCTGCCTCTCCTGCGCGGCACTTCAGAGGAAGTAGTGGAAGCAGCTGCGTGGAGGGGGGTCTCCTGCCTCGTTAAGTGGCTGCTGCGGAAGCGTGGCTGTGCGGTGGAGGGGGGTCTCCCTCTCCTTCGTGGTGGCTGCTGCGGAGGTGAGCCGTGCGGTGGAGGGGGGTCTCCCTCTCCCACGTGTCGGCTGCTGCGGAGGTGACCGTGCGGTGGAGGGGGGTCTCCCTCTCCTGCGTGGCGGCTGCTGGGGCAACATGGGGGCCGAGGGCAGGTGAGTAACAGCTAGATTCTACTATTTGTCCTGAGTTTAGAAATAACCATTGTTTTGTTTTTTTTTGCTTTTTTCTGCACGTTATGGGATAATAAGTACAAATAAGTACAAACTATTTTAAAATCATTTTTTCCAAATCTGGTAATCCTGTCCCCATGTACTATTTGGAACATCGTTGAAGCTGGCGAATGCAATATACCCCATCAAACCAAAAAGTATAGACACCCCAGGGTATTTCAAATTTTGATGAACCCCAATATGTGTTCATCAAAATTTGCAGTAATATTGTTTGTGTGATATTTTTCCCACATACATTCTACTTCAGGTATGAATTTACACCTCCTGATATACTGTATTTGCTCGATTACAAGACGAGGTTTTTTAAAAATACCCCTCGTCTTATAATCGGGGTCAACCTTATAATCAGACCTCGACTAGGTCTGACTATGAGACTAAGATCCAGATCCCCGTAGACAACTTATGCTGCAGCCGGGAGGAAGTGTGGTTAGTAGCGGGGGTTGTCTGCGTCCATCGCGCAGACTTTCCCCGGCTATCAGAGATCAAAGAGAAATTTGATCTCCGGTAAGTTTGGAGGAGGGAGTGTTAAATGGGGGGCATAAGGCATTTCTGGAGGCAGAGTGCACTGTGAAATGCCTTTTAACCCCCTTAATGCCACTCTGCCTCCAGAAATGGCAGAGTGGCACATAGGGGGTTAAAAGGCATATCATGGGGCAGAGTGGTCAGCCAGGGGGCAGATGTGCATAACTGGGGGCAGGTTGGGGGGGGGGGGAAAAAGGAAATGAAAACAAAATATTTTTCTCAATCATAGCTTTTATTAACAAACAGTTGTTCACATAGTTTACATGAATTAACATTTACTGGTAACACTTTTTTTCCTATAGGGTTGTCAAACAACAACTCAATATGTGTTCAGGAGCATCTACTGAGTACAGTGATAGTGTACACATTTGGGACGTGTGCAATTTTCAAACTGGAAATTTGACATGTGGTCATCCTGCGAGTGGCATGAGCTACAGCTGTTCCTGCCCTGCACTAAAGAGATTGCACTGAAATTGTCTGCAGGTAGAACGTGTATATCCTTATAATGTGCTTAAAAGGCTATGTCTAAAAATATAAGCAAATGAGGGATCCCAGGTAACAATGGTTAAATAATCAAAAGGTGACACAAGTCTATTTTAGTTTGCTTGGTGTCCTGTATAAGGCTTAGGTCATCTCCCTGTCTCAATCTCTTCGTCCAATAATGGTCTTTCCTAATTTAAAGCCTATCCATAAGTATGAAGGCATTATAAAGTATTTCCTTTACAGTGTATGGTTACATTATTCCTAGTATGTAATAGTCTGATATGCATTTGCAGGTGGTATTACTGTGTATAAAATATTCTTTATGATCCTGCACTACCTTTCAACTAAAAACTGCCCCCAGTATGTATGTCACATTGGCTCCCAGAGCATGTATGTCACATTGGTAAGTAGGGGAATTCAAGGTACAATGGACATTTATGGCTGAAGAAAACAAATCTCCACAACAGTGTTTCCTCATCCAAATGAACAGCAAATTATTTCTATGTTCAAGAGTAATCCATTCACTACCTAAACAATGATAGGTCCTACCGTCTTAATTTCAAAATTAGTTAAACACACTTGCTGGCATTATTACTTGAGGACAAAAGTGCTGATGACTGGAATACTAGATTAAATTCCACCATTTATTTTTAATTCAAATCACCTTGGCAATTAAGCTCTAAAAATCTACTTACTCACCCTGACAGCTGCTTTGGTCATTTTCACTGGGCAGGCAGTTAATCATGTGAGGTTTGTACAAAAAAGTAATCTATTGCCAAGGCCAGATTAAGGCATTTATACAAAAAGAGCCCCTTCTTTTTTTTCCCTCAAATATTTTTCCACATCAACAAAAAATAATGAACCCCTTTGTGACTGGACTGTTTTTTACATTTTTGTACCCTTCAATAACATGTCGTAAACGGTGTTTGCGTTAAGCTGTAATTTTCTCATTTACTGTACCCACACAAGTTACCGTATTAGCGCGATTATTTGCTTGACCCTGATTATAGGATGACCCCCCTGAAATTTGAATATTCATTTAGGGGGGGGGACCTGAACATAAGACTACACTGTAGGAAATTTTTTTTACTAGTAAATATTCATTCACGTGTAAACTATTTTTTTCATATATAGTAAAAACACTAATTGAGAAAAATGAATTTTTTGGTTTTTATTTCCTTTTATTTGCCAACCTGCTCCCGAATTATGCACATCTGCCCACAGTTATGCACATCTGCCCTTAGGCTTGCCACTCAGATATACCTTATACCCCCTATATGCCACTCTGCCTCCCAGATGAGCCTTATACCCCCTATATGCCACTCTGCCCCCCAGATATTGTGATACCTACCGTGTCCGCCGCGGTCCCTCGCCGGTCTGCCGCTGGTGGGCGGCGCTTGCGCGATGATGCGCTCCCGTCCTCTCGGTGTACTGTGCGCGCGGCACGAGCACAGAGGGAGGGTCGCGTCGACGTGGCGCGCTCATGGCAGACGCATGATAACATGCGAGCCGCCGTGGCACGCCCACGACGCACCCATAGTAATGAGCGAGCCGCCGCGACGAGTTGGCGGCACTCGTAGGGTTATGAGCGGGTTGCCGCGACTCGTTCGCGGGGCTCGACTTGTCCTGCATCTGCCGGTGTGGCACACCCGCGGCGATCGCGAGTGTAGCACACGCAGATGCCGTTTTGTTTATTATTTTTATCGCGCCGACGCCATTAGTGTGCGCCGGTCGCGATGACGTCACGCACATTTGTTTTATTGGTTTCTATAGTTTTTCCCGCCCTTCTTCCTATTTAAACCTCCTGTCCCATTAGTGCAGTGCCCGTTCAAAGAGTCACTTGTGTGTATCTCTGGGTTATTATGATTTGCTTTATTCTGATTGATCTTCGTGTACCTGACCTTGGCTTTGTTCCCTGACTTCGATTCTGTGCTGCCTGCCCCGACCTTGGCTTGTTTCTCGTCTCGTGATCCTGTGCTGCCTGCCCCGCCTTTGGCTTGTTTACCGACCTTGCTCCTGTGCTGCCTGCCTTGACCGTGGAACTTCCTATACCCGTTGTGCTGTGCTATGCTACCGTCCCTGCATTGTGGGTGCATCATCCGTGTTGTCCTACGTCCCGCATAACAGATATGCCTTAAACCCCCTATATGCCACTATTTTTCCCAATTTTTTATTTTTTTGCAAGGCAATAAGTACATGTACCGCATTGCTATTTCAAAACCAGTTTTTCTAAATATGTTCATCTGATGCCCATGTCCGATTTGGGACATCTTTAAAGCTGGCCAATTCAAGTTACCCCCATCAAACCTTTTCTTTTTCTTCAAAATTTGTGGTAGTAATTTTTTCAGCAACACCTCATGAGTACAGAGATACCAGCTAGGCATAGGTTTGTTGGGTTGTTTGGAAAATGAAAAACACACACTTCCCAACTGAGGCGTTTTATCCCAAAAGGCCACATTTAGGATGTGTGCATTTCTTAATTTGGAAATTTCATATCTGGTCATCCAGTGCTCATGTCCTATTTGTGACATATTTGAAGCCTGTCAATTCAATTTGCCCTCATTAAACCATATATTATTGAAAACTTTTCACCACAGCGTATTTCAAATGGTGGTATTTTACCTGTGCTGTTCTTACATATAGTACTGCAATACAGTAGCTTGAGGACAGGGACACTTGTTTAGAAATTATCTACATAGGAGTGGTATCCCTTGTTCATAAGGGGGAATATTAGGTCCCAAACAATCTGGGTATTGGTCCCCAGATGTTTTGGGCCACCCTAAAAGGTCCAGATGGCTATCCTTTACCTCATATACCCAGAAGGTCTGAGTATACCTAGTCTCGCTCTTACAGAGCTTATACACCTTTACTCCATACCTTGAGGGCTTGAAAAGAATAAAAAGAATAACGCTTGAGGCCAAGAAAGCACAAGCCTCCTCAGTGCTATCCCTGCACTACATCATACTAAAAAAAAATATGAGAAGAAAAAATAGTGTAGTAAGTAAAAATATAACAAACAGAGCATACAATGCAAATCCAAAACATACCCCCTCCCTCCCTGGTCTCTCACAAATTCTTGAAACATCGAGGAGTTTTACTCTTTTTAGAATAAAAAAAAAATTTAGGCATATCAATTGCCACTAACTGTTTGCATTTCTGTGTTGTACCTGGCACATTAATTGCCAAGAAGGGCTTAATGTGAAATAATATAGATTCCTCTACATTCCTTCATGATACCACACCCTGTTCATATTGATATAAGACTGTGGGGGGCAGTCCTCTCACGAGCAGAGGATGAGTGCTCAGGCCATCAAACCACACTGGGACCCATGGAGAAAGTGCTACATATGTTCCTTGGACTTGCACTGTTCCTTGTCTCCTGATTATGCTTGTTCCTGTGATCTTATGGTTCTGACCAGACTTGCCAGCCCTGCCTGAGAGCTCCCTGTGTCCAGTTCCCTGCCGTGATTCCACTGTCATGCTTGTGGGTTTCCAGCTACGATCGTGTTGCCTGAAGGCTTCCATCCGTGTGCCCTATCCGAGTGCTTCAAGCCATGTTTCCAGCACCTCCTCTGAGGACCTTCCAGCCATGTATCTAGCACCTTGTGCACGGAAGTTCCAGCTGTGTTGCTTGTCGAGACCAGTCCTGTTTTTTTACTTACCTGTTTTGCCAGCTTACTCCAATACACACCGTATCATAATAATATCCAGCCTTCGGTGTGTTTCATTCTACGTGTCTGTTCCTTGTTACTGGTCACTATGCATCATGGGGTACAAACAGAGTGTCAGGATACCCAATTTACACTTTAACTAGGAAAAACTATAAATTATTTTATTCAAGACATGTTAAGCTATTCCTAGATACCTTGTTTAGGATAAACCATGCATCTTTTCATGTAATATATTAGAAAACTATGAAAAAAGCTATTTTTTCTGAATTATTTATTTCTTTATAAATTAGATGTGGTTGTACATACATGTAAATTACACACGCAACCCACAAAGGTCACAGTAAACAATACAGCACATGGTAGGCACATATAAGAAGGGGTTAGCTTCTGTAATTACGTTAAACAGTAGTATACTTAAGGGGGAGGGCAGTCTGCCCCAGGTATCACGCATGTCTAACGCGGGCCTGCAGCTTACAACTATGGGGCTTGCACAGTGTATGAGAGAATTGTGTACTGAGTAGAAAAAGAGAATTTCTACACACAGTGTGCGGACACCACAGCGGCATGCTGCGTTAGGCAGCCGTCGGGCACCATAGATCTAGATCCAAGTGCTGTGAAATCTACAAGAGAGGTAAGAGGGTGCACATACAGCCCTGTAGAGCAACACAATTTCCACCACAGTATTAAAGAAATTTAAAAAAAGCATCCCCTAGAGTAAGAACAGTCAAAGAGGTCCAGCAGAAGCAGTAGTAGTAGAGCACTGGGCCTGGGTAGGCAGACACTGTCAGATGATAGGAAGATGCAGTTGCATGGAGTAGGACTTAATTTCCCCAATATTATATATTGTACATAATAAATTGTCACCAATATTTATCAATGGAGAATATTAGATGATATGAAGATTAATGTTTGGCTGGTAGCATAAATGGGCAACTGTCTTAATCAACTAAACTCTACTCAAGAACAAGGAAAACATGTCTGATGCAGTCCCTGTAAGTGGTTCTATAAATACATACACTACAGTAGCCACTATAGCTTCTCCAATCCACCCTACAACAGTAAATGTAAACGATTAATTAACTGGCAGTATTGTAGGTAAGCAATGAGCATCGACCTCTGCTAACCTAACTGTCATTGTCTCACACTCTTAATAGTCTGTAACTGCTGCTACTGACAAGTTAAAATGGTGTCACCAAACATATATTGAATGCTTATCCCTTCCTTGTAAATGCTGATTATTGGACCCATCAATCACAGTCACTAACATAAATGAGCGCACCTCTGTTTTTTGGCTACTTCTATCAGTCATCGGTATGTACCCTCCTATTCACAGTCCCTCCCACTTTACCTCATCAATGAGCGACAAAAGGGTTCGGTATGGTACCAAAACAGCTTGTATTTGCGGTGGCTACATGTGGTGACCAATGGAGGATGCATGATGAATTTTTGGAAATTTTGCAGTTGACTTTCATGAATTTCTTCAGGGGATCTCTCGTTGATTTGTACAAATGCACAAAACAAGCAATTTTTGTTAAAAATAAAGTCTGTGTGAAAACAAAAGCCGTCTACAAGCTGACCAATCTGCAACTTTCTGTTTTTTGACCAAACGCATATCATGCTGCCTGTGGTCACATGCTATACTCACGTCCAGTCACGGGCGGCACTGGCTTGAGTGAGGCAGAGGACATTTGGAGGTATGTTTGAGAGGGGGTCACTGATTCATTCCTGGGGAGACTCCTTACCTGCCTGCCCAGTCCACTCTTATGTCTAATTCACCCTGTGCTAAGGGCACAGGGCGAACGGGAAAGCCCTAACCAGACTGCCATGAACTAGCCAGCTATGGGGGCTCTACATGCACGGAAACGCTCGATGCCCAGTGACAATTGGAACTGTGTTACTACAGTGGAACCAGTGTGCTCATTGTGGGCAACACTAGGAGGTAGTTACGGAGAGGGGGCTCATTTGGGAACCCTGGCTTTATTACCAATATTTAGCACCAGGGTTTACCCAGCCACTGCTATGGAACTTTGGCCAGGCTACAGCGTGGACAATTCTCGGGGATGCTTCCGGCTGTCTGGAACTGGGTCCATACAGACGACTGTAATGACCCAGCGCGCCCAAAGATCGAGTTCGGTATGCAGTAGCGGAGTCACAGGACAGGGCCTGGTGCAGGGTGACTGCACTCACCCGGATGTTGAGCATATAGGGTTGTGCAGCCAAATACCAGCGCCCTGATATAGCAGCGGATGTTGTCCAGAACGAAGCAATGTTAAATCCTGCAGGCACCCTGGAAAAGGCATGAGACATAGCACTAGACTCATGTGCCGGATCCTGCAGGCTGGGAGTGTGGAAGCTAAGCAGCTGAAACATAGCGAGCAAGGGATAAGGAGGCCAGGCAAGAAACATAACAGACAAGATATACATAATACAGGGCACTACATGGAACAAGACAAGGAATACTTAAGTTTATACATGAACAGGACATGACACCACTCTACCGGGGATACAGAACAGGTCAGGTCAGGACAGGACAGGACAGGACAGGACACCCCACAGGTTACATCACAGACTGACACACATAAATACAGGAACTAGCCTAGGACTATTTGAGAACTATTGGAGATTCCGTCACATCTTATGGCCATAGTATGCTCAGCCCACCACTACGCCAAAGAGGGCTAACGCTAATCCCTGATTACAGAGGTACAAAACAAACTAAACATGAAAAAACACATAGCAATGAGACATACCTTTAGACTGCAGACTGAGACAAACATAACATGCGGGGCACACCTATGAAGGAAACAGGAGCTGAAGCAAAGAGCAGAACTAGAAGCAAGGAATGGAAGGTCAGAACAGAGCATAAAGAAATCCAGGAATGGATTGAAGGAAAACAGAGAAACTGAAGCAAGATTGAGATATGCAGCTCCACAGCCTGGGTAGGACGTGACACCAGGGCTGTCGCTCAGGGTCCTGATGTTGGATCAAGTTGCTTTTTGGAATATAACATCCTTGTAGGGCTGAAACTAACGATTATTTTAATAATCGATTAGTTGGCTGTTTATTTTTTCGATTAATCGGATAAAAAATGCAATTTTTATTTATTTAAAATAATGTAATAAAAAGACTTACAATTTACACATTCATCTCGTTATCGCAATGGCCTCTCTCTATTCACCTTCTTATTTTACTGACATAATAATAAAAGCTACAAGAACCCAAACACAGTGTTTCTCAAACTAGGTTTTAAGTTATTAGCAAATATTAATTCATATTTTAACTATTTTTCTTATTTAATAAAAACTATGAGAAAAAAGCCTTGTTTATATTTTCTTTTATTTACCAAACTGTTATACAGTTATGCACATCTGACCCCTAGCTTGCCACTCTGCCCCCAGATATGCCTTATACCTCCTATATGCCAG
>VKOC01018845.1:0-99401 GCA_009364415.1 Spea multiplicata | reverse complement strand
TCTCACTCGCAGACTTCTGCAGGGGACCGGCTGTGCGAGCAACTTCTCTGGCCCCGCCCCCAGAGGAGGGAGGGGGAAGTAGAGTTCTGTGAGGACGCTGCAAGCTTCCTGTCCTCCTGCTTCAGAACAGAAGAGACGCTGCTCGCGACCGGTAAGCAGCATGGCCCCAGCAGACTTTTTTGGGGTCTGATTAGAAGACGACCCCGATTATAAGACGAGGGGTATTTTTCAGAGCATTTGCTCTGGAAAAAACCTCGTCTTATAATCGAGCAAATACGGTATTATGAGCTCAACATTCCATAGATGTTGAAAGCCCAAATGGGAATTGAGAAAACTCCTTGAGTTCATCCAAACAAGATATTTGCCCTGAGAAACTGAAATGAGGATACTTTCCGAATCCTATTTAAACCCTTAGTTTGAAGTTGTCAGGTCAGCTGAGTTTAAAGATTTGCTCGGCTTCAGATGCAGTGAAAAGGGAAAGTTAGGTATTAAAAGTTGAAAATAATAGTAAACTGACCTGAACATTCTTTAATAGAACTTCTTCAAGAATTAGAAGTATTTTATTATTATTATTTTCCCAGTACTCACAGAGGATAAGGGTTACTCACAGAGTACTTTAACATGCATTTTTCTTTAGTGACGACCAACGGTCCCTTTAATGGAAAAATAATTGGAACCGGCTTAACTATTTATGCTTTGCTTCACAGATATTAGGAAAAAAAGCGTTATTGGTCCATTAAAATTCCTGCTGAACCTAAGAATTCCAATGTATGGGAGATCGAGATGCATCAAACCATGACGTCGATGGTCCTGCACATGATAGACAACATGGAAGAAGAAGTAGATGGAATTGGGGGTTTGTGGTTGATTAATATCCCGTTCCTCAGTGTCCCTGTCAGTCGGTGGCCTTCCGTAATACTTTGTCCCATGCTTACCGCTGATCTCAGCATAGTCTACCCATCACTTATCACCAGTGATCTATACAAAGTCATTCTTTTCTCCTTCTATTGATATTTAACATGACAGTTTGACACGCTACGTCAACGTGAGGGCCATTAATCCCGGCGACAATTGGAGGTCTTATCAACGGGCACCATAGCGTATCGTCACCGGTCTCTATTCAACACGAGAATAGATCGCTGTAATTCTGCACGTCTGTAACTATATATAAATACATACTAAACCCCCGCTATTTCTATCGCAAACCTCAGGGAAACAGACAGAGAGCTTCCTAAACCTTTCAGTTTCAAATACGTGACTCAAAACTTTTCACGTCTCCCACATTCTATCTGTTTGTCTTAAACCGTCACCTACACAGACTTTCTCATCGCTAAATGAATTTACTGAAACTTCAGTGGGTTTTAAAAATTATATACGTTTTGGGGCTTTTTTGTATTTACGGAATTTTAGAAATAATAAGTTAAGAATGGGGGGGCGATTGCATCGACTGATTTTTTTTTCTCTAACTGATTTGTTTTGTATTATTTATTAGTTTATTGTGGGACTACTTGGTATTAATTTAACAATGATTTAACCCCTTAATGACAAAGCCCGTACATGTACTGGCTCAAAATGCATTGTTTTCAATGGGTTTAGGGACCGCCCATTGTCCTTAAGGGGTTAATTTCTTTATCTCATTATTTTAACGAGGTGGTCCTGGCACTTTAAGTCCGGAGGCCACCTAATGACATAAGTGCGGCCGACTGCTGAACGTGACAAGACGAGTGTTACGCTGGAGCGTCAGACCGGGTGAGTGTGGGGCGCTGCCGGTGTAACAGATGGCGCTATGACTATGATATTAATTAGACTCTGAAGCTGCAATTAACAATTTATTGCCGATTTGAAATCTGATAAAAGTCATTAAAAAATTCAGAAATCTGTCAAAATCACATATTTGTTACATACTCATTTTTAGAATCATGTACAACAGGAAAAATGTGTCTTTTATGGCATGTGTGTCCCACCCAATGCTTAAATGCAATCTTTCAGACCTTATTATGTCTTTATTAAAAAAAGAAATATCCGTTTCTAATGGAATAAAAGTGAATGTTCACTTCTGCTGTAATAATTTGTTTTGCTGTAATAATTTGCTGGTTGGTTCCCGCTCCTCCCGTCGGACTCTACTACACTTCTTCTTTTTTTTTTTTAAATACATTCTACTCTTCCTTCGGAATATCCTTTGGAACATTAAACCATCTATATAGCTTTCTACTCATCGGTCCGCATTTACATTTTTGGCAACCATTGCTTTCATTTTCTTTAATTTTCATGTTATGACCTCCTTTAAGATCTCTTAGATCTTTTACTATTGGAATTGTGTTAAACTCGCTGACTCAAAAAACAGGTTTTTTTACTCAAATTTTAAGCCACCATTAGTAGTGTTTTTTAATTATTATTTTTTTGTAGCTTTCATTTTTTAATGTATTTGAATTCCCATTCATTAGACGTCGCCAATGAACGTTATATGGTTTGTATGTATAAGGTTAACAGGGGTAGGAAGCCAACTTGCATGCATTACCCAGCCTTGTGCCTCAACTCAACATGGTGCCTTCATTTTCCTTGTGATGGAACTTGATGTTCTGCCAGTTCTAAGGTAATCATACAAAGTTCTGCTCGCCAATATTTGTGTCACTATTAGGAATGTTTACTTTAATCATCAGGTCGGTGAAGAACTTATTCCTGGACACCCAACACAACCTCAACTTCTAGAACTATATCATAAATGAGCTCGGCTCAATCAGATCACATAGAAAGGATCGAGACAATCAGATGAAAAATGACATCATGTTTGAAACTGCAGCCAAACTGAGACATATGCTTTGGCAAGCATGTAAGATGATGACATATAAGTAAGGAATGAGCTTATATAATATTTTTTTAGATCGTACCATTATATGTTATAGCATAAAAAAGAGAGGTGGAATTAACACTCTGCTCGTCAAAGCGTTGTTCTGTTCTTTATTTTCCTTTTCTGTAAAAAAAAAATAATAATTTGAGTGACAAACTTGGCAGGGCCGCTTAAACTTGTCAACGTGATTCTGTCGGTAAGATCCTCGATCTCATTGAAGTCCAGCACTCGTGTTTGAAGGAACTCGAGGGCTATCAAAGCTTCTCTAATGTATAGCCATGAGAACTTGAGTTGAACAATATTTTGGGTATATTTTAAGTAAACAATAAGGTTGTTGGTCATTGTCGTGTGACAGATTAATGTATTTATTAAAGCTACCTAAATCTCATGTTTTACCTAATCTGTGTACTTGTTTGGTTTAAATTTGGTTTAAAGGCTTGTTTATCCCATGGAAGTCAAGATCCGTGGTAGAACCTGCATAACACTTCCTTGCAGACGGAAATAAAGCAAAAAGTTCTAATTTTGGTCCGAATTTTGTGGTCCTTTTCACTCACACTCTCGTTCACTCTCTCATACTCTCGTTCACTCTCTCATACTCTCGTTCACTCTCTCATACTCCCGTTCACACTCTCACACTCTCGTTCACTCTCTCACACTCTCGTTCACTCTCTCACGCTTACTCTACCTTCTCCGCAAACCACTTCCGCATCTTCTTCTATATGTGGCCGAATCTCTGCTGGCAGAACCTGGCCCAAACTTCCTCCAAAATGGCGGTTATTCCGGTGACATTCTCTCGCCCGATCCTTCAATCGGGTGGGAGGACATCACCAAAAGTGCAGCGATTTTGGCGGAAGTTCACCACCATTTTGGCAGAAGTTTATATCGGTCCCTCCAATCGGGTGAGAGGACGTTACCAAAAGTGCTGCCATTTTGCCATTAATGTGAATTTCCGCCAAAATCCCAAAATCACACGTTTTTGGTGACGTCTTCCCATCTGATTGGAGGATCAAGTGAGAGGACGTCAACGGAAGCACCTCCATTTTGACAGACGTTTGGCCAAGAATCGACTGAACTCCCCTTATTTTTTATTTCCTGGAGTATTATATTTTATTAATTTTTGCATTATTTTTTAATTTATTCTGATTTTTTGTCCCCCGGCTGAATAAATATTTTCTTTACGGTTCGTAGATGTTCCATTTACTTGCCAGCGATGATTTAATACATGCTTCATTCTATCACACATGCAATCAGCTGAGCATAACTTTCTGATTACAAAACTGTAGTGATGTCACCAATAACATGTTGTTATAGCTGTTTTTAATTAGGTAAAAGTCAGTTTTGAATTCTTTCAATTAGAAACAGATGATCCTCCTTCAGCCTTACATTGATTGATTAAGGTCTCGGTTATTCTGTTATTTCTGTCATAACTGATCAGATAAGAACATTGTATATCTGCACTCGTGTATCGTATGAGTAATATTTTTACTTAACGTAATGCATATGCTACGAGTTAAACCAGACCGAACATTTAAAGAGACGCTCCGACCATCATTTGCACTTTAATATATATATGATAGCTATGTGGTACCTTTACATTTTCACTTTGTCCCTTTTGCGAATGAATGGGAAGATTCAGAATTCATACGCATTTGTCAGCCCCTCCCCCTCAACAGATGAATAAGTCTCACGGCACCCGATGTACTTAACGCCAGTCGGCTCCAGCATTGGCTCGGAAAGGCACAGAAATTGCTCATACTGATAACAATGAGAAGACTTTCTTGCCAATGATTGGCTGCGTCAACCACTGAGAAAGAGAGCAGCTTCGGCAGCAGGGCTGCAGCTTCCACATCAAGTAAATGTATTTATTTTTGTTTTTGAAGCATATTACTCACAGAGGGTTAGGGTAACTTTAATATGTATTGTTTCTTAATGGTGCTTTCAGCCGTTCAACATTGAACCTACTATACGGCAGTTTTATTCATTCACACTTAAACTTCCCATCTCTTCTGCTGAAAACATAGAATAATCCAGCAATACCTGGCCTTCTTTTTCTGATTGGCTATGCGTTTAATACCAAATCATAGCAACAGCCAATTGCTTGAATGCTTGCCGAACGTCAGTGTTCAGCTAGCAAACAAGTGATTGGTTATTTAATGCTACTCCCGTTCATTTCAATGGTAATCCATGTTTGAGTAGAATAGAGGAGCTAATGAGCATGTGCAGGAAATGTACGTACATATGCTTCCTGTTTTAAGAAGGGGTGGCAGGGGGAGGAGATAAATCAGATTGAAGTATCATTTTCCAAAAACCTCAAGAACTCCAATACCAAAAGATTGCCACATAGGAGTCAACGTGAAGAATTGCTGGTGGGGACCTTGATGATGATGATGATGATGTGTAACCGTTGTAGCAAGAAAAATGAAAAGGTGGCTGTTCATTGGATAATGTGCTTCCCTAAAGGTGTTCTTAAATGTTTATAACAAATATATTAAAATTGCTTTAGTGTGTGCTAAAAATGCTAATGCCACATGGACCATGTATATGCCATACATCTAACATCCCTTCCAGAAAAATGGTGCCACTTATCCGGTTCTCCGAGTCAAAACCAGAATCCTACAGGTCGCGGGAGTGGAGTCTTGACATGCCCCAATACCTGCCCATTTCCCCTTTAAATGCGATGTCATGGGAATGCTCAATGACATCAGCATGAAAGCCTGATGATGTCAGTGGGCAGTCCTGGCCGTGTCCCGCAAGGGTAGGCTCCTGGTAGCCGGAGCCAGAAGTTCTCAGGTAGACACATCAGGTCATGCATATCCAGCCATCATCTGCACCTACATCATCAGGTTTCAGCCTCGTCACCGCCAGCCATCTCTGTATCTATAGTCATTATTTTCATCTCTTGCATGATAAATGGGGTCCATTAAATGGTTTTTCTAGGGGCCCCAATAACCATCCCTGATTTTTGTTTTAATTCTTTGAACGCTATAATTGGAACAGCGGAATAGATACATCTGGTCGTAGTAAACGTTTTCATTTAATTAGTATTATTAAACGGTCTAATAATATTTTACTATGGTGTGTGTTTGGAGAATGACATGCCGTTCGTGTGATTGTAAAAGACTAAAGTATTTTTTTTTAAATTTAATCAGCCGAAAAAATCCTACTGTTGTGTGACCCAGACTGGAGACGCACGCGGAGAAAAATATATTTGTTTAAATTATTCAATGGCTGCAGACAGAAAGGAACGGCGTTGTATATTAATTGGTCCCCATGGATGGAAGCATTGTGCAGATTCTTCCAAATATTCTTAAAGGGAATCTATTTAATAAAGCGTGGCTACTCTGAAAATGTGATCACAATATACATGTTTAGGGGCCTCCAAGGAGCACATTTTTTTATATTTCACTTATTACATACATTATTTATTTATTTAATTTATGAATGGAATGACCAGCTAAAGGTTTGTGAATCCTTGTCATAAGGTTAAGAAAGCTAATAATACGTCCCTTTACTAAGAGGGTGGTAGATAAGTGGAACAGCCTCCCAGCAGAATTATGTCTACCATTATTTCCCAAGGAAGCATCCTATCCAGCTATTTAGGCGGTGGTGTTATGTTATAGAAGTACATCACATCTCCTGCATCATGCGTATTCAAATTCCCTTACTGTATGTAACCTCTGCCACGTCTGCTGGAAGGCTGCGCCACTTATCCACGACCCTTTCAGTAAAGTAAAATGTAACTTGTCTTAGCTTTCTTAGATTATGGCCTCTTGTCCTTCTCATCCTGTGAAATAAACTCTTCCCCTGCACATTGTTAAATCCCTTTATGCCCATTCAGAGTTCGCACGAATGTACCAAGAGCCATACAATCCGATAATTACGATGAAAATGTGCAAATTGAAACAAATATGAAAAAAAATTCTAATTATGTAATTTATAAATCCTATGAGGGCTCCTTGGCTCTGTCTCCATTCAGAGTAAGGCGGTTGTCATCATTCAGCATAGGTTTTTGGTTCCAGCTTTATCATTCTGCGCCAGGTTGACTAATTGAATGATTTAAGATACATGAATGAATCCAGATGCTCTTTACGGCCATTAATAATTCTAATATAACTCATAATCGTCACAAGTCTAAAAATTGGGTTAAAACCAGCAAATCATAAACACATTTATTTTTTTATTTCCTTAAAATTCTTGTAAAATCAGTCGCATTTTTAGTGCATGTTGGGCAGCAGATGGCAATGCCAAGTAAGCCTTAAAACAGCACACAGTGGATGGAATATTAAAGGGATGGAATATTTTAGGGAAAAAGACTTAGAATTGAATGTAACTTGAATGTGTTTTCATTTTCGTATCCATCCCAATGTATATTTAGTTGACATAACTACTTTATTGAAATGGGGGTTCATACACCCCAACATTTCACTTCTCCAAATAGGGGCAACTGTGTTGGGTGGTGTGGCAACTGGCAAGCTGGGCCACATGGAAGCTGCAGTGGAGGTCCCTGTGCTTGGAGGTCCCCAACTGGCCAATGATTTGCACTGCCCACAAATCAGGACTGCTCCCTGAAAACTGTGACTGCTGGGATGCATGCTCGGTTTGGATTGACCAGATGGCACCATTAGTTGGGGTGAAAGAGAGTTAAAATACAAGTACATTTTCTCAAAAAGGTATATTTAAAAAGGTATATTTAGATGCTAAAGAGTGTAAGTATGTGTGATAGTGTGTATGTCACCTACTGTGGCAGAGGGGTGCTGGGGGGCCACACAGCTGTACCTGCCCCCAGGGCCAGAAGATGCCTTCCCTCCCCTGACCTGAACTTGAGGCATTTGTATTTTGGATGGCACCTAGCAGGGGCTCAAGGTTCTAAGAGTACTTGGTTTAATTGATATTCGCTGGGACATGGTGGGACCCCTGCTCCTGGTACCCTATGCATTTATTTCCTCCTGGTGTTGTCTTTCGAGAACATTTAGAATTGGCAAATGAACCCGAAAGAGCGGGAGATGGGAAAGAGAATTTAAGGTTTGGCGTTGGAAGCAGTCTCATGAATCATGTATCGTTCTGATGTTTAAAAGTAGCACGGCCGTGATCAGCTCTCTAGCTTAGTAAAAAATGCATGAACCAGATTGTGTGCATGTATGTAAAATCCTGCACGCCCTTCAGGCTCTCCAGCGTTACAATAAAGCGCCGTATATTCCCAGTTCTCCTAAAACCAGTTAATGGAATGATCTTCTTTATTATTAAGAGAATTGCCCAGCTGTGAGCATTCAGAGACGGTCATGCGTGTGCGGCTTCCAAGGCGGAAGGTATGGGGGAGCAGAAGACATTGTCATTCATCGTGCATGCCGGCCACCACGGCTGATGCCATCAAGACCTCAAAGACATCGAGTGTGGATGCGGTTAAGATAAGGCCGTCCACTACTTATCTGAAATGACTTTGCCCATCTAAGAAACTGGATCCACTATACAGCGGACATTTTTTAATCATTAAATCGGCCGGTCCTGACAGTTAACGTGCCATGTACCACATCCACCCGTCTATCAAGTCTCCATCTTAAAACCGTGGATGCCTGATTCCTTGCTCAGCCCTACCTGGTCCTATATACTAGTCGACAGAGAAGAAGAATTTGAATTACAGAAGATTCTGTATTTTTGTTTCCAAAGAGGACAACTGGAACTCATCCATTGGAGTATTGACCTTAGGGACGTTCATACTCATGCCAATCTTCGAGCCTTCCACGGAAAATGCTCGGACCAGTCCTCGTGTGCCCTGAGGTTACTATTAAGGGGCAGGTTCTTCTACTCACCCAGGCTAAGTCTCCCAACATCTCCCCCACCCCTAGTAATGGTCACCGTAATGTACCTGCTCAGACCCAACAGTGTATGGTCTAAATTCAGTAGGACCATCATTATGTCCCTCAACAAATGTTTCATTAGAGACATACTGCATTTATAGATTGTAAGCTCCTGTGAGCAGGGCCCTCCTCACCTGTTGTCTCTGTTAGTCAATTTGTTATGTTACATACTAGTTGTTATGTCCCCTCTACCCATTGTACAGCACTACAGAATTTGATGGCGCTATATAAAACAATAAATAATAATAATAATAATAATAATAGGGATCTCAGCGACTCCTTGGATGTAGAGGGGAGTCACACGCTGTACTTTAGTTATTTTTATACAATACTCATTATTTATACAATGATTACCCTATATAAGCAATTATAATGCTATTTTCAAATATTTTCTGTGTGCCGTTGTACACGCAGCCCGAAAAAAATCCCCGGCTCCTTACGGCATGTCGGCACATATTTATTTAATCCCAAATCTAATCTATAATAACAGAAGAATGAAACGTACGGGGTCCAGGTCACCATGCATCATGGCTGGCAATGATCCAGCCTTTCCCACATGGATATAATAACTGCTGCGTCCTTGTAACTCGGGGTGAGATAGCACGGTACAAACAGATTATTTATATGATCCAAGCAGAAAAGGGAAAGGTCGAGTCCAGACAAGTATTTAACACTTTCTCTTATCCAGGTATATATATATATATATATATATATATATTACACTATTTATTTTTATTAAATCTAGTATTCCAAGCAAGAAAACCTTTTTCTTCTGAATGTTAAATTACATAAAAGCAACAGAAACTTTTAAGATGCCTTTCAGCTTCTATGGCAATAACCTATCAATGCCTGCTGTTGCATCACATGACAATTAAAAGTTCCAGGCAACAGATGAATGATGTCAAATTTTAGATTTATTTCTTGGAAGGGTTTTGGGCGTTTGCCAGCACAAAGAATGACGTTTCTGATGCAGTGTTTAGTTATAAAGGCTTTACATTTAGCAGAGGAGGTGGAACAGCACCTTTCATGGAACTGAAATGGCTGTCTTTTGATCATCAGTGGTCCCCATGACACCTCAAAGTGGTCGTCGGAGGGTGGTGAAAGAGAACGTATGTTTTGAATAGTTTTTCCATGACTAAAATGGAAAGTGGAAGGCATTGTATTGGGATTAAGCCATTACCAGGACTGAAATGGCCATCTGGTACCCCGGGAAAATCCTTGGAGGGCTGCGGGCCTACATCACTCCATACACACCAGATCTGCCATTCCAGCATCAAAACGTAGGGTGCCGTCTCTCAGGTCCAGTTGGCTGCACCTACGTTATAGACAGCCCCTGGCCTTAAAGCACCAGGGCCGCCTTCTCACCCCAAGTCTAGTCCTGGCTGTTATATTTCTATCTATTTTATGTTTACAAGAAAGTTAGTCATTGCTGGTCTCCAACATAGAACGCTGAACGCTGAAGAGCCACTTCATATATTATTATATGAGCTTTTAATAGGGAGAGGCAGGAGGTTCTCCCACTTTACAGATCTCCGGTCAGACCTCATCTAGAGTATTGGATACGGTTCTGGAGACCCCATCTCCAGAAGGATAGTGACACATTGGAGAGAGCTTCAAAAATGGCAAGTGGTTTGCAGGACGGAAATGATCAGGAAAGATGAAAGAATCCTAAAATCTACAGCTTGGAGGAAAAAAGGGAGAGGGGATGCAATAGAAACATTTAAATACTTAAAAGAATTTAACAAAGTACAGGAGGAAAGCTTATTTGAAAGGAGGAGAAATGTTAGAACAAGAGGTCATGGTCAGGGTCAGAGGCTTAGATGTAACGTAAGGACGTTCTACTTTACTCAGAGGGTGGTGGATTAATATCTTCAGTCACCTATGGTCAAGAATTACAACAAGGACCCTTAGAATGCCCTTTAGAACGTACTTTAATTTGCAAATTAGAAAAACTCTCTTCGCTGGGTCTTTATATCAGCGGCAAATCATCTGAAACACAAGAAAGACAAAACCACTCAAGTAGCCATGATGGGGCTTCAGTTTGGTTTGGAAGTTATAAACCAAGCGAACGATTAAGGGTTAAGAATCTCCGTGTCTCCTCTTGTATCGATAATGCCTTAATTTGTACGGCTTTTGCCAACTTCTCAAGGACAAGTGGACTCTTCTAAAGACAAATCTCGGCATAATTACCTTGCGAATTGAGCATAACCAGTCCGTTCACTTGGCTAATAATCATTAAACATATGTTTACCGAGGAGTAAACGCGTTTCGCATCACGGTAATTATTATCTGTTGTTCTCAAGACAGCCAATTAAATCGTCATTTTTTTTATAGCTGATTTGACTCTAAATGTGATCGTTTGATTGCCCCTCTAGTTCCAGATCATTCATTTAGGAAAAAAAAGGTAATTGAACCAGAATGAGATCCCAAAAACTAAGCCCATTTATAAAATTACTTTAACCGCAAATAGAACTTTAATATACCTAAAATGATTTACCAAAGGGTATGAGTGTTTATTTCCAAGGAGGATCAGAGGTGTCGATGTAATGTATAGACGTTAGCTTACTGAGAGAGTGGTGGATAAGGGGAAATGTCTCCCAGCAGAAGTGGTAGAGGATAATAAAGCGATAGGCATAAAGCTATCCTGAGTCTAGATGGACTGAATGGTTCTTATCTACGGTCAAATTCTATGTTTCATATTTATCCTCATGGTAACTTATCAAACTGAATGGATATTCAACCTGCTTTCAAGTAGCATTTACAGTAGTAAATTCCCTGTTGGGTTACTCTGGTGGCTTGGACTTCACTGCACAGGGGTTAGAGTTTGAGCTGGATTTATTTTAAGAAACATCAAATATTTAAAGAAAAAATATTCTTAGAAGTTTGATTGTTTCTTTAATAAAAGATGTTCCCCCCAAAAAAGTTCTGTATATTCCAGGAAACATATTTAATAAGTCACCTGTGTTAAAGCAGGCATGTGCTTGATATCTGGAGAGTTATTGGTGACCGAGGACTGATGTTGCTCTACTTTGTTCGCTGCAAAAAAAAACTAGAAAATAAAATAAGTTTAAAAGCAAGTTTTTAGAGCAAAACAGGAACCTATAAGCCATTACATTTTGCAAACCCCAGACTGGAGCGTGCGGCAGCACAAAAACGTTATTTTCGCACTGTTCAAAGACGACCTTTATCTGCCAGCGTATGACAAAGTAGGTGATGATGTCATTCTGTGTCCCCCCCCCCCCCGTTAAGCATAATGCTGATCTGATGACAATAAAAAGTCATAATAGGTCCAGATTTGGTGAGGAGATGCTGATGAAGTTAAAATTCCGGGTGACACTGAATCGGAGGGTGACATCAACGTTACAGCTCGGCTTTCTATCTGCAAAAAAATGGGCTTAGACCTGTGCTACTATTGTGTTGTGGTTAATGCTAGCATTCAACGGCGATACGCAAGCCCCAGTTTGTTCATCTGATAAAAATTTTGTTTAATCGACCAAATTACACAAATGAGAATTCCA
Source organism: Spea multiplicata (assembly GCA_009364415.1). Taxonomy (NCBI): domain Eukaryota; kingdom Metazoa; phylum Chordata; class Amphibia; order Anura; family Pelobatidae; genus Spea; species Spea multiplicata. The sequence continues at coordinate 87,180 of VKOC01018845.1, read as the reverse complement.
AAAGGGGGCATCCTACGCTTTAGCTCATTTATTAACATTTTGTGGCTTTGCATAAAAAACCCCCCAAAAAAACATATATTGACCGGATAGAAAACAAAAACTAAAAAAAAAAAGCTAAACATGCTTTAATAGATAGAATATTATCCAAAAAATAAAGACATAAAAAATTTTGTTGCCTATTAAGGGAAAGTGATAGCTAAAGTATAAGGACGGTCTAATCCAAATTGCTTTATATGAAGAGTAGGACGTAATGAGCCAAACTCTTCCGTTAAAACATTGGTGGTCTCTGGTCACATTAGCTGCCCCTCTCCACGTTTCTAAATCTTTAAAGGAGGAATCACTGATTTCTAAGCAATCTGAGCACTCTCCTCTCCATTTACCCTATGTACCATGAGGTAGGGGGTAACACATAAACTATGCATTAGAGTATAGGACCTAAGAATGCCTGCCCCTCCCTATCCCTATCCCCTGCTGAGGATTATATGGATATTAATTAATAATATACCCTTCACACTTATCTGTGCCCTCCAACCCCTTCCCTCTGGAGTGGGGGGAGTGAAATTGCTTTAAAAAATCTTCAGAGAGGAACAAATCCCATTCTGCACCCCCCCCCTTACTCCGTCCCTGATGTATGGAATGGGGGGGGGGTAGTGGGGAGTGGTGGTGTTTAAAAGAATAATACACTGTATATATACAGTATATATATCTTTAAATGGATCCTACATACCCTCCCACGTCTATGTCCTTACCTCGAGTAAGGAGGATGAGGTCCATTCAAGCACCTTCTAGATGTCAGGATGGTGAACTGCAAAAAAAAAAAACAGGGCCCAAAAATATGAAACAGAAAAATGTAAACTTATTGATGACTCAAGGCAAAAAAATCTCTCCACCTCTGAATGCAGCGCATCATATACTGACCTTTGGTTGCATCAGAGTACGTATATATAATCCAGTGCACCAGCAGCCCCCAGTGGTTGGAGGATACATTGCCTCACGGGCCCAAAATTGCTGGCTTTCCCCCGAATCTCACATTTCCAACCCATAGGTTTAACAATCAGTCAATTGCTTTCTTTTCTCCACTCTCCTGCAGAAAACTCGCATTTTCATTTGTACTTAGTAAATAGACCCCCCCCATTGTCTTGACCGTTGGATTAAACTCTAATAACAAAAATCGTGTTGATGATAACCGATATTGATGATAATTATGACCTTTTTAGAGATTGGAAACCAAAACTATTCCAAACCACTGTTATCAAGCCTTGTTGAAAAAAAAACCATACAATACATAAAAAAATACAAAACATATATGAAAATTAAACATTGATTCGAGGATTTTAACCAATGTTAGATTATTTTTTTAGGTTTTGGCCTTGTCCTCGCAGACTGAAAGTAGAATAGCACGAGAGTCGCCTCATTTAGAGAGTCCCCAGAGTATCACCAAGCCGGGCTTCTCGCGAATTTAATTCATGTAGCTTGTAAGGAGGTGATAACTTTGCTTTAATTGTATATCGCTGATCTGAACTCATTACTCGTTTGATGAGAACTCTGGTTAATTGGTACGACTACTCCGCTGATCTACAAAAAATTGTGCTGCTTCACTTGTAATATCTTCCGCTCAGGGTTTGAATCTGGCATGTTGGATAAACAGCCTGCCCTCCCCTTGGCAATGCGGTGTCCTTAATTATTGGATAATTATTTCGTCCCATCTGCAATTAAGCTGAGCATAAAATTCCTCAAAGTGTTAGAAGAGAAAAAAAAGAAATAAAAGTTTTTTTTGTAACAAATAAAGAGCTCATCAAGGCAATCCGGTTATTTTGAAAAAGATATATATCAGACTGAATTTACTGAACTGAAATTCACAAAGCCACAAAAATGAGGCCAGAGCCGGATGAAAACAAACTGGAAAGCTAAGAAATTTTGTCCAAAATACATGGGCCCACATTCACTCACATTCTCATTCTCATTCACTCACTCTCAAAATATTTCCCTACCTTCTCTGCCAAACACTTGAGCTTCTGCCTTATGTATCTTCTGTCTTTTATCTTCTCTCTTCTCTCTTTTCTTCTATCTGCAATCTTCTATCTTCATCGGCATCTGCATGGACATAACCCAGCGGATCGGAGTATCGGGGAGAGGCCGTCAACAGAAGGGTTGCCCTAAGTTCCCCTGAGAGCAAAATGGCAGTGCTTTCAGTGATTTCCTCTCCCCCAGATTGGAGAATTGGGGAGAGGGCATCACCGGAATTGGCGCCATATTGCCTTAAATTCACCTTATGGCAAAATGATGGCATTTTCATTGAGTATTGGGGAGACGACGTCACTGCAAACGCCACCATTGTGGCAAAAGTCTGGTTTCGCCGGGTTTTGTCCGTGGAGATGCAAATGAAGAGAGAAAACTGAAGATAGCAGACTGAAGATAGAAGAGAGAAGGTAAAAGATAGACGATGCGGAAGCTAGGGAAAGGTAGGGAAACATTTAGAGAGCGTGAGAGAGAAAGTGAATGAGAATAACCACTCTTGGTCCTCTAAGGTCCTGAAAATTACCATCTTATTCTATGTTGGCCCAATAAAACATTCCACAGAAGACACTATTTTCTCTTGGGTAATCTCCATTTTTTAAATTATGCTTTAAGTGTCAAATTGTTGATAACTAGAATGCCAACCGTGCTAATCGCAACCCAAGATTAATGGTTAAAAAAATAACAGATCTGTTCAAGCAAGAAATCCTTTGAACTGTGAAATCAAGGTGCCCAAGGACATCCATGATGATTTAATAATCTTCTTAGAGGATATTTAACCTTAAATCCAGAATAAAAAATATTAATCAGCCTCATGGAAAACCACATATAAAAACCAAGTAGTATTATGAAAAGACAACACACAGTCCAGTCCAGTAGTCACTGAGACGATCATTAGGGCAGTTACAGAAGTTCATCCTCATTTAAGCCAAAAAAAATAGAAAATGTAGATCAGAGATGGGCTCCTGTCCCCCTAGTGACGATAACAGGGGTACAGTTATATGTAGTCCATCATATTAGAAGAGGTCCACCAAATTGTGCTTTCCATTGTTGATCAAAAAAGTGAACACCAGTTCTCCCAAAGTTCTACTCGGAAAATAAAAGAAGAAAGGAAGTACGACTGCTCGGATACAAAGTTCTGAAGCTGCCGTGATACGTTATTGTCTTTTTTTTAACATGTGAGCACATCCAGTGACAGAAGGTGACTCCGGGAAATTGCTACCATTTTGGAATGTTCTAAGACATCAATCTTTGTAGTCCCTGTGCCTCATTGCGTTACTGCTTGTCGCTTCAAATGAAACCTGACTATTTATACAACGAAGAACCCGCATTAAAACGATGGAGACAGTTTCCAGTTAACCAGTTAACTAAAGGTTATCCCAGAACATCAGAATTAGCATCCATCTTTATATTATGAATACGGAGCACTAATGTAGAAATCCCTCATATTTGGCTTGATACGTGATTAATGCATAGTAATGCGCTTTTAAGTGCTTTATTATGCATTATATAACTATAGGAGAAGCTGAAGCTCCAGAATTGTGTGCACTTACCACCCCTCTGCTGGCACGCTATTGGCTGCTTGATGTAGCCAATCAGTGGCAAGATAGTGCTCCAAATGAAATCAGACCCCTTGCAACGCTCATGTGAAGAAGCCTCGGAGCTGAATGTGACATGGGGGGCAGTTAAAAGAGGCAAATGACTGGGGGTAGATTCTTAAGAATCCCCCCCCCCATGGCAGCAGTCATATGCGTTAAAGTGCCTATGATGGCACACGGCTGCCTTTTTAATTCTATTTCTCCCAGGCGTTATGCTATTTTTACGAAGGCTTGTCCAGGAAATTCTAAATAATCCCTGATCTAGCAGAAAATGTGCGCGGGTTTCTATTATAAAGGAGAGACCAAGGAGGACAAAATACTTTGTGGTTAATATGTTTTCTCTCTGCTCATATCACCCCTATTCTCGCTACAATGTATGTATTAAAAAAAAATAGAAATAAATCCTTGAAATTATGTAAGAAAAAATAATTTAAGCTGTTTGGTTGTTTTTTGTATGTTACGCTGACACCTTGTGTTGAAATGGATAAAACAAATGCATTTGTTTAAAGGTATTACCAGTTTTGCATTGCAAATATTATGTATGTTTTATATATATAGGGTCTTAAAGCTCTTTCTTTGTGTGATGGGACTGGATACACCCGGCCGCTCGCTGCTTGATTATAAAAATGGTAGATAAGTGGAGCGGTCCCCCAGCAGAAGTGGTAGAGGGTAATACAGTAAGGGTATTTAACAGGGCCGGACTGGGACTGAAAAGCAGCCCTGGAAAAATTTGGAGACCAGCCCCATATAGTTTATCTCACGGTCAAGCTCTTATACCCACACGCACTCCTTATACATACCTGAGTCACACTATGTGCCATTCTTTCTATCTCATTATTTGTATTAAAATGCCAGAAAGCAAAAGTGTTAAAAGGCCCTAATAAATTAAATACATTACACATAATGGGATCAAAACATTTACTACTGTGAACATTTTTACACTGATCACATTATTCTTCATGATATTCTGGTAAGAAACTTTTATTTCTTTATTAATTCATGTAGACTATTTTTTTCATATTTAATAAAAGCTATGAGACATGTTTGGTTTTTATTTCCTTTTATTTGCCAACCTACCCCCGAGTTATGCACATCTGCCCCCAGGCTTGCCACTCTGCCCCCCGATATGCTTTCTAACCCCCTATATGCCACTCTGCCATATAGGGGTTAAAAGGCATATCATGGGACAGAGTGGCATATAGGGGGTATAAGGCATTTCTGGAGGCAGAGTGGCATAAAGGGGGTTAAAAGGAATATCATGGGACAGAGTGGGTATATAGGGGTATAGGCATTTTGGATGCAGAGTGCATAAAGGGGTTAAAAGAATATCATGGGGAACTCTGCCCCAGAAAAGCCTTATGCCCCCATATATGCCACTCTGCCTCTCAATTGCTTTATACCCTCCTATATGCACTCTGCCCCCATGATATGCCTTTTAATCCCCTATATGCCACTCTGCCTCCCTGATATGCCTCAACCCTCCTATATGCCCCTCTGCCCAGTGATATGCCTTTTAACCCCCTTTTTGCCACTATACCTCCAGATATGCCTTTTGACCTCCTATATGTCACTCTGCATCCAGAAATGCCTTATACCCCTATATGCCACTCTGTCCTATGATATGCCTTCTAACCCCCTATATGCCACTCTGCCATATAGGGGGTTAAAAGGCATATCATGGGACAGAGTGGTATATAGGGGTATAAGGCATTTCTGGAGGCAGAGTGGCATAAAAGGGGTTAAAAGGCATATCATGGGGCCACTCTGCCATATAGGGGGTTAAAAGGCATAAAAGGCATACAGAGTGGCATATAGGGGGGTATAAGGCATTTCTGGAGGCAGAGTGGCATAAAGGGGGTTAAAAGGCATATCATGGGGCACTCTGCCTCCAGAAAAGCCTTATGCCCTCCTATATGCCACTCTGCCCCATGATATGCCTTTTAATCCCCTATATGTCACTCTGCATCCAGAAATGCCTTATTCCCCTATATGCCACTCTGGCATATAGGGGGTTAAAAGGCATATCATGGGACAGAGTGGCATATAGGGGGGTAAAAGGCATTTCTGGAGGCAGAGTGGCATATAGGGGGCACAGTTACATACAGACACACATGCCGATTTTTTTTGTTTTTAACAAATACAGAAAAACATTATACAGTACAAAATATAGATTACTTTACTCACCTTCTACTTCTCTTGACTTCCATCCTCTCTTAGCTGCACACTGTTCTCAGGATGTCACTGACCTGACATCCGGTGCTCCAGCAGTCTGAGTGTGAGGGGGCGGAGCTTCCACCCCTCACGCTGCTGTGAATGTAATCTGAACTCTGAAGCTCTGCTTTAACACTTTTTTATTTATTTATATGGTAAGCTGGATCGGCTTGCCATATAAAGTAAAAAAAAGTGTTAAAGCAGAGCCGGCCGGTGGCATCAGCACGCACCGGCCGTTTAGATTACATTCCCAGCAGTCTGATGGCAGCATAGTGAAGGGAGCTGCGTGAGGGGTGAAAGGTCCGTGCGAGGGGGCGGAGCTTTCGCCCCTCACGCTGCTCCCATCACTAGACGGCCATCGCACAAGGCTGCTGGGTGCTGATGCGGCCGGCCCGGCCGCCGCATCAGCACCCAGCGGCCACTTAGATTAGATTTCGGCCAGCCGGGGGGGCAATTGCCCCCCTGCTCAGCCCGCCCCTGGCGCCGGGGGAGGCGTTCAATGCTGTTTGCAGCCGCTCAGCGGCTGTTTTCAGTTAGTCTGTCGGCCTCCCATCCCACGGACCTGCCGGCCCACCGGGAAATTTCCCGGTATCCCGGTGGGCCAGTCCGGCCCTGGTATTTAAACATGCATGGGATAAACATACGGCTCCTGAATCTAAGACGAGTCTCCACATCAGGAAAAATGGGCCGAATGGCCCTTCTCATATTCTATGTTTCTATGAGGCTTCTGACATCACACTTTCCTGGAAGCTAAGATGATGTAAGTGTGAGGACTGCTGCTGCTTATATTTTCTGCTATTTTAACGAATTACGAATCTTTGTCTATTAACCAAAATGTATCATTTTATGTTATTATTATTATTATTATTATTATTAAGTATCTTTATATATTATTGAAAAGCCATACATTTAAATGGCATTTTGCTTGATACGTCTCTTTAAATAGATTGAAATAAAATAGAGGGAATGAGGTTATTTAATTGTTATAATGTTACCGCAGAGGATTAACGGAATGCAATGTAAATGAATCACGTTCGCTGGTATCACCTATAACCCGTGTGTTCTCTTTAACAGACCTTCGCAATGAATAACGCACGATACGGTTACACGGTTGGCAAATATTATTGACGGTGATGACCATCTGCTCGCTTGTTCGCTTGCTGATCATATTGCAGTGGGTTATGTTTGGGTTTCTCTTTCCAGATGTTATTGCCGTTCTAATGAGTCGTCCTTATCGGCAGAAAGACCCAATTCATTTCATAAATGATATAGGGCAGATACGCCAGACAGATTTCCAAGCAACGTACAGATTTCCAAGCAGTGAAAGCTTAAATAATACATCGGCCATCTGCTCTCTTGTTGTAGATGCTATTGGGGAAATGAATAATTCTTGGCTCTAGCATTAAAGATGTTTTTTTTAATAAGAAATCCTTTTTTTTTTACTTTTTATTACACGTCATACGCCATGTGATAAACATTTTCAGATGATCTGACTATGCACAACTACATATATCCATGTTATAATTATGGCTGTGTACTGGCTTTGTATATGAAAAATTACAATAGGCACTAATCCTCATAGAATGCCTCAAAATAATGTATATATTTTTGCTCCTTGTTGTCTTTTTCTTGCAATTGCATTGGGGGATTCCTGCCCCAAGCTCTGGCACTTTGTTTCTCCCTCTGATCTCCTCTGTGATGATTACTCTGTGATCAGCAAACAGATCCCCAAATCCCTGCGTTGCTGATTGTAGTACCAGTGATGAGCCAGCAGGGGCAGCGGATGATCAGCGATACAACAGCGCAAACCAGGATCGTCGATGGAGTCCAAGCCAGTGCTGAAATCCGGAGAATAACCAATGATACAGAAATCCACGGGGTCAACAACCGGGGGCCAGGAACAGCCTATATTTATTTCATCCTAACAGATGTGCTTTGTGCTTTACAGTCAAATAACAAGACAGTAGCCAAACACACAATATGAACAGGGTTCAATCGATTAATACATTAGTTAAAAAAAAAAAAAGGCCATTACCCCAAAAAGCTTACTGCCTGAAAAACACAATTAAGTGGTATTTTGTATCGATTTTTGTTGTATAAAAGAGCCGCTAGAGTATCTTTTAAATGGATTATTTCGTAAAATCCTATCAGTGTAAAGGTTTGTTAATTTGGAACAAATTGTCGCTGTTGTATTCCAGAACAGAACCTGCAGTAATACAGATTTATTGAGTTGTGAGATCTTTCCAACTGGGGGGCAGTTGGTGGAACTAAAACAAATTAAATGTACGTTACCAGCCTTGAAGAACAATTACACGGCAAATGGAGACAGTGATTGGTGGGATGTTGATGAATGAACGCTGTTAATTATATGTAAGCACAATGCTGTGTGATTGGCGGGCTGTCGGTGATGAATGGGCTGCCGTGGGAAACATTTCACTTTTAACATTGATGTGAAAAATATATTCAGTTTAGAAATATTTCTTTTTAATGAATGCATAAATTAGAAACTTAAACATACAATAATCCGAGCACAATTATACTATTACAATGTAACTGATTTAACGGATTTCTAGTCCTAATCCTCCAAGCCTTTCTCGTCGCGCTCGCCATTTCTTGATTGGGTGAGCTGATCTTCGCTTGTCCAATCAGCTCACTCTTGTGACATCTTGCATTTAATAACACCTATTAAGTTAAAAATTAGATATTAAGCCTATAATTCTGAGTCTAAGCTTATTTTGAGTTTTTGACCCACCTTCTTCCATCCACATACCTGCCAACAGTCCCAAATTTTCCAGGACAGTCCTGTTTTTTCCCCCGGTCCTGTCCTGACAACTTCGGGTTGTAGGTAAGTTTCAAATGTTAGGGAAGAATGTAAAATCGGTCTCAAATTCCCTATTCAACTGCTACGCGTTCATTTATTGATTGCACCACCGTTTCACAGCATTTCCATGGCAACCAGCAGAAAACGAAGAAAAAAATAAATAAGAAGAAAGAATACGAATATTCATCCGAAACGAACACGGGAAAGGACGGACATTCATAGAATGCGAAGATTGTTTTCCCCAAGGACGAAGTCGAACACGAAGACTTTGCCGGTGCCCAAGTCAAATTTGGACTGGCCCATAGGACAATTGCCCCCTGTCCCAGGCCAGCTACCCCCTTCACACATATGGGAACTCTTAAAGTTTTCCATTAAATTTTAGAGTATTTAGCTCAATCTCAGAGAGTTGGATGAATGGCGACATTCTCGTGGTCACACAGTCTAGACCTTTACATTATAATAGCGTTGTAATAACTTGGGCGTCCCAATCAGTGTTTTTCTTTTTAACAGAGGGTACGAGCGACACAAAAGACAGGGCGAGCTGCACTGGTGATGGAAGAGAGTGAGAATGTGTGTGCATATATATGTATGTTTGAGTGCATGGTGTTAAGAGTGAGTGTGTGTTAGTGCATGGTGTTAGAGTGAGTGTGTGTTAGGCATGGTGTTAGTAGTGAGTTTGTGTGTGTATGGTGTTTAGAGTGAGTTGTGTGTTAGTGCATGGTTTAGAGTGAGTGTGTGTTAGTGCATGGTGTTAGAGGTGGACTGTGGTGTTAGTTGTATGGTTGTTGAATCTTAGTGTAATGGTCATGTTATTATAACCGTATGGGGTAGAGTGTGTGTGTAGTTGTATGGTGTAGAGTGATTGCGTGTTAGTGCATGGTGTTAGAGTGACTGTGTGTGTGTGTGTTAGTGTATGGTGTTGGAATCAGTGTATGGTTATGTTATTAATGTATGGGGTTAGAGTAAGTATGTGCACGTGTACTAGTGGATAGCGTGTGTGATGTTAGTGTATGGTGTTAGCATGTGTTAGTGTATGGTATTAGTATGTGTATTAGTCACTATAATAGAATATTTTCTAATATTATTTAATGGCTCTCAGGGTCTGTATATTTAGCGCCCAGGTATATGAATACAGTATATTGGTATTATAATTATTGTAACAGGAGAATAAGAAAGTCATAATATTTAAACCACTTCTAGTACCTATTATGTATGGATATCTTTGACTTTCATGGGTGTAATTTTGTCTTCCTAACTTACGAAATTCTGACCGATTAATTTGCATTTTAACCACTAATTACAATTTCAATTAGAAAAAGATAAAAGGTTTTGCATCCAAGTATAACCTCTCTTATTACATGGGGCGCTGATGGCTGAATCAGCATTTTTTCTACCCTGGCGTTTTTTTGTTTTTTTTTATCCGTTCAAAGAATTTTCATGAAAGCTTTTGCAGCGAAAAACACAGAATTATATTTTCACAAACTACAGAAACCTCAGTCAACAGGAATCTGACTCTTACAATGTTCTGTATTCTTACATGGTATAGTTTGCAAAATAATCCATAAAAATGCTGTTATTTTGTATTTTAGTAATAATGGGTTTCATCTCGGAAGGCATCTGCTGGACCCTGAGCTAAACAATTTGCACAATACTTGTCAAGATGCTTGCTTACCCCGTTGGCAGAAAGGAGTGAAAGTGTTTTTGCACACTCTAAGGCAGGGGTGTCCAACCTGCGGCCCTCCAGCTGCTGCAGGACTACATCTCCCATACTCCTCTGCCAGGTCCTTAGCGGAAAGAGCATTATGGGAGATGTAGTCCTGCAGCAGCTGGAGGGCCGCAGGTTGGACAGCCCTACTCTAAGGCGTTAGTGATCTGTTATAAAAAATTGTAGTCCCTTCAGATGGGCCCTATTAATGGGACCCTCTAGCTGTCACGTGCCGAGCATTGGTTTGGCGACCATTCCTAAATCAGACACTCAACCGTTCTTTGGATTGGTTGCTGGACAATAAGACCGGTCCAAAGAAGGCCATGATACCTTTTAGTGGACCAGCATTCATGTGGTAAGGTGTAGTCACATGAGCTTTGGGGAAGTCACATCTGAAGAAGGAGTTTTTGAGGTCTTGAAAGCTTATGACTCTTTAGATCTTCCTGTACTAATGGCGGTCTACTAAACGGTATCAAAACCCCTTTGGACTAATATGTGAATATCCATTTTTGGGAAAGTGGCCATCGAATGTCGCATTTGTGAAGTTTGCTCTTTTTTTTTTATCTCCTTCTGCTATTGTGTAAAGTTGCAAAAGTCGCGCTTGCTACCTCATTTTGGGAACTTGAACAGCTTTTCATACTTGAATAAACTACTCACTAATATGTAACAAGTGTAGATGGAAACACTGGACGGAGAAAAAAAGGTGATGATTAATTGCGTTCGTTTCCCGGTGATGTGCGTAGTAATGAAGTTTCAGAGCGCTGGGCATCTGGGTTATTTCTTTCAATCAGACTTGGTGTGGATAAAAATTACAGAAAACGCTCATCCTGAAAACTAATTGGGAAACCAACACGAGTTTCAAAAAACATATATATCCGGTAAGAATCCATATATGGGGGATTTTACTTAAAGGAACTCTTAAAATATCCCCAGAAAAGTTCTGCATCATGTAGACAGAAGTAAAAGAAAGCTATCGATCAGTTTGTTTTTCTCTTTAATGCCCCCTGCTGACACTTCCACTGGGGATTCTATGATGGAGCCCCGGATAGTCATGTCATGCTAGCGCTTGGTCATAGAAGCCCCAGGGGGAGTGCCGGCAGCAGCGGAGGTTGCCATGCGGGGATCTGGATCTTAGTCTTATAGCCAGACCTCTATTTGACCTAATAAAATAGAAAGGTTATAAGCTCTAGAAAGATCAAATAATTAGGTAGTAAAATAAGTCTTTAAATCTTCTATTGTAGAATGTTTTGCAGATAAACAGCCGCAGACCGCTTGCCAAGGATCCCTTCTTGGCTGGATAGTAGTCACAGGGGGTTAGGGGCCGCGCTGCACACGGATAGTGGTCATTAAAAAGAAAATCACAATGGTGTATCATGTCTTATCAAGCAGATGAAGCAAAAAGCCAAATTATGGTACTCACAATTTATGGGGGCCTAATGATTAGCCCCCAAATATGTGCTTGGGCGAAACGCGTTGTGTGCTATTTTTTATTGTCTTTTACTAGGTTTCATTACCGGCTTGAATAAATCGTTTTTTAAAAAATAAGTTATTCTTGCTCCTGGACTTGTTTTTACTTTTTTATATATTTTATCTGGAAAAACCATCTACTACCACTATATCTACTACCACCTCACCACAAAGTGAGTATAACTGACACCATATTCTACTTTTAATTGTACCTTTTATATGGAAAGCCCTATGTCTGCCTTTTCTTCGGAATTTCGCATGTACACCACGTTCTAAAAAGTCATCAAAAGAACCGTAAGAGTACAACGCAAAAATATCCCTAGGCGAGGATATCGCCCAAGCGCATATTTTAGGGCTAATCATTAAGCCCCCATAAATTGTGAGTACCATAATTTGGCTTTTTATTTCATCTGCTTGATAAGACAAGATTCACCATTGTGCTGCAACATATCGTCATCCACCTTGCATACAGACAGGTAGTGTAGGGAGGTCTGGCCAAATTCAGCACAGGAGGCAAGTCCAGGGACGTCCCCAAGATAAAACCATCCAAAGCCTACTTAGCTGGTCCAAGAGTTCTTTTTCTTATTCTCGATACAACATTAAAACATTGTAAATAAAGCACAATTACTAGGTAGTGACTCCAAGTCCCCAAAGCAAGGGGGCAGCGGACCCGAAACCTCTTCCCGACAATGTATTTTGTGTAAGTGCGGCTCAAATACCGCATTCGTTTGTTCACTGAAGTAGACGGAACGCTTGAAACACAGAGAAAAGACCGATGCCTTAGGACCGTCTCCGGCATCTGTCGCTTTGACTGCTCTATTCATCAATTTTTTAATGAACTCATTATTTCTCAACGCCGAAGACCAAACCAAGTTACCTTTGGCAGGACAGCTGTTGTCCAAATGCAATCCTCTTCATTCTTGATAGCTATGACTTCATCATATTTTTTTCCATGAATTCTACATATTACTGATTTTACGTAATATTTTTTGACAAAGACCCCAAAAAATAAATATAATTTCCTTTTTTTGTTCCTATTCTTTTAATTTCTCTCTTTTGTTTCTTTCTAGTCAGTTTTAATTATGCCACAAATAACATATATGCTCGTCTTGGATGACATTTTTAAAGTAATGGACAACTTTATAGGAAATAAGGAAAGTTTACGTGGCATACCTTGACTTTAGATACATTTTATATATAAAATAAACATTTTACTGGGAAAATCCTATTTTCTATTATATTCCATTCATTTCGGAGCATTTGGCAGACCAGGACTGAGATAATAAACCTCCTCGATTCTATGCGTTGGTCTTTCCGAGTTAGACAGGAATGGGGGTCACATCCAATTTATCTCATCTTAAGTCAAGCCTACAACGCACACTCGAGCCTTCAACCTTCAAACAAAACGTAAGCCCCGTACCAAAATTTGTATTTATGTAAAGTACAAAAAAAATGAGTTTAATGGTTTTTTATAAAAGTATGACAAAAGCCATACCAGTGACCAATGGAAACTCTACGCTAACAGTTCAATAATAGTGTCTTTAAATGTGAACTTCAACAACCTAAATAAATGACAATGATTAAATATCTGGCTCCAATTGCTACACAATCCTCCATGTTTACTCCAAAGTAGATACTCATCACAGCAAACACTTCAACGGAAGAAGGAGTGAAGGCCGGTCTGCTTTGTATGCGAGACACTCAGAGGAAACGTCGCATGTGGAAGAACCACGGGGCATTTTCTGTAGATACAATATCATCATCACAATGATAGTAATCACGAGCGTCACGCAGAGCCTGCAGCTGGTATCCCTGCCATGCGCGGACACGCACAGACGGGGTGATTCGAAGGCCGGCTGCTGGCTACAAGACATTTTAAAACCGTACAAGGCATATGATTTCAGGGGGGGGAAATTGGGGCAAAAACACTCCAGCATACAAATTGTATGTGTATTGGTGGGGGGGGGGGGTTATAGAATTGTCAGTTAACTTTATTTAAATAAAATGGTAAATGAATTTAAATTTTAAAAATTGCATTTATTTAAATTGTAGATGAGTGGAACAGCCTCCCAGCAGTAGTGTTGTGCATAAAGTTTACTGGGGGGGGGGCTGGAGAAGCTGTAGAATATATTTTTTTTATACTGTTAGTGCACTATTGTTATTCACTTATACACATGCCTGGGAACTCTCCGAGCTTCGCTTCTGATGGCCTCCAGGTCACTTCAACCAGCATTACGCAAGGGAAATGTCCAATTCCCTATCCCTTGCACCCATGCAGAGCAGCAGCACCGGATCCACCAGCCCATCAGCCATTTGGCCAGTGGCCCTTGATACTTTGGTGGGTGCCGCTCAAGTTCCTCAACGTTAGGCCTGCACCTCTTGAATGGTGAAATCCTACCTCGAAGAACTGTCACTACCTCCTGTTATTGAACCTGTAAGTTTTGGGAGCAGAATGTTATCTGACCAGGACTCTGGCCGCCCACCACTGTCCAAAGTGAGAAGGTTTTCTTTGTGACTGGCAACATACTTTTTAAATATTTTTCTAATATGGGGGGCAGTACCCAGTGGGATTGGATCTGCCGGTGTATACCAAGTGCCCTAATACTGCTTCTACTTTATCACCCTCCTGGTCCGAATCGATTTTGCTTGTTGTGCCAAAGACTAGTTCTCCACGTTCCGTCCACCAAGGTATCAATACTGAGGGTATTGGTTAATTATGGCCCTACTTCGTTCAAGTCATGTCCCTCAAAACGACCCCTACTCCTGACCCCTACTTCCCGAGCTCTTAAATCATTTTTGCCACGGGTTAGTGTTGGGAGGAATGTAGCCGGAAGTAAAAAGCTGCAGCTTCTGTTCCAATGTGCATCAAAAGCCATTCTAACCAGGAAAAACTCCAAACGTCGCCCCATGAATATTTCTCTAATTCGGTCACTGCCGTGGGTCCAATTCATTTCGCACCCTAATGGAATTTTTTTTTTTTTTTTTTTAAATCTATCGAATAAATTAAATTCTCACAAAACACGCACTCCTTGCCCATCACCACATCACCATTCTACAAAGTTATTTTTATTGGGTTATTTCTTCGAGGCTGTTTTGTGGCGTAGATTCGCAAAAATCGCAGCGGGGAATTACATTTTCCGTTAAACAGCTCTTTAACCCCTTAAGGACAATGGGCTGTCCCTGAACCCATTGAAAACAATGCATTTTGAGCGCATACATGTACGGGCTTTGTCATTAAGGGGTTAAATTTAGTGTCGCAATCGGTTCTTTAAGAGCATCTCTTAAAAATGAATTTAAAGCCGTTTGGGCTCAATCGCCGCTCTTCCGCGGCCCCAGCTGCGTCGCTGATAAGGAAGCCCGTCGCTGACATCCTCTCCTCTTTTACATTTCAATCCCTTTGAAGATTAGGCGCTGCGATGATGCAATCGTTAATCCAAGAGGCGCGGGCTGGCGTTTAATTGCATATGTATTAGATAAAAATATGGATTTTCTCTGCAGGAGAAATGCTGACTTAAAGAGAATAAAAGCACTATTTCTGTCTTTCTTCATCCCCCAAATTGTATTTGAAAAAACTAACTTAATAAACAGTGCAGTTCCTGTGACGCTATACTTTAACACTTTCAATGCCAGGACCAGGGGTATTTTACGGTGTTTGTGCTACAGGGCCGGAACAGTTTACCCCCACAAATTATATATTCGGGGGGGGGGGGGTTCAGGACAAGTATGTGCTTTTAAAAATGATAATATTAACCCCCTTAAGGACAATGGGCGGTCCCTAAACCCATTGAAAACAATGCATTTTGAGCCTGTACATGTAGGGGTTAACATATATAAACCATCATTTAGTATGGAGAAAATACTAATAAATACTATAAAAACTATACATAGAGTGATCGTGCAGCATGAGAGGGTCAGAGCTGGACCCCACAATCGTCTGTGGCAACGTGGGACCATTTTTTATCCATGATGTAGCAGGTACGTCATTGGTCCTCTAGGGGCGTATTTTCATGATATACCTGGTATGTCATTGGTTGTGAAGGGGTTAACACAGTCTATGCAGTAAATCTGGAATTTTCAAGCCTGGGTTAATGTCCTGTACTCCCACATTGATGTCTTGACTCCTCGTTGACTACGTCTTGTAGAGAGCAACATATCCATATCAGTAACGTAATGTGAGTAAAGTAGAAATTTTGATTTGTGCATTACGAATAGGATTCTTAGAAGTCAACTTGGGCGCCGGCCAACTCTTCGTGTTTGTCTTTGTGAGGGAAAAAATCTTTGTATTCTGCGAATATTCGCCCGTTCCTGTCTTCTTTTCGGGCGAATATTGGTGGGCATTCTCCGTGTTCGTTTTTTTCTTCGTTTTTGGCGTTTTTTTATAGAAGGGGTTAATACGGGGTTAACACGGTACGGACCACGCAGCAGCTTTGGCGCCAGGATTTTAAATGTCCGTACGAGCAACTCTATTGGTCGCCTGCAGGGTCCTCCTCTGCCATCAACCAATGAAATGCACCGGTACTTTTTTATGTTGTTTTTATTCCTGTTGTCTTCGTTAATGGGTGAATTTAACATAGGGATGACATTTTTTATGCAGGATTGTCCTGATCTAGTATATTTCATGCATGACATGCTTTCATTTTTTGTAAAGGAGCAATGATAATAATTATTATATATTATAAAAAAAAAAGAGTAAAAAAATCTGTAGAATACGGAATTATTGTTGTCATGCATTGGGCACTTTATTTTATTCATTAAAAAACTGCTTCACAAGATTCATGAAAAAATACACACATAATCTATTGAACAAAAATAGCATATAGACCAAAACAGCATTTTTTAAATTTATTCTCTAAATTTCCATTTTTCAAGTGAAAGCAAATCTAAATGCATTAGACTAAAGTTTCATGTAAAATTTCATTTTATCTAATGATAAATTTTCTTTTTAAGTGCTATCAAAATTTACCTACGGGGCATAACATCCGTGATATTGTTAATAGACAAAACGAGAGCGCCGGGAGTGAAATGAATTGAGTTGGATAAAAGGCAGCTCTGCGAAGCAACGTCTTGAGACAAGAGCCCCGGGCTTATACGATGCCGCACAAATTAAATGCTTAGGACTTGCGCTGGAACGCCATGTTAGACATTCATGCTGGGGCGTCGGAGAGCTAGGAAGGAATTATTCGGAAAAACGCACCGAACCGAGAAGCTGCTGCGCTCACAATATACATAATCCAGGAGCGCACACTGCCGTTCAAAAGTTAAACTAGGATCAGCAAACACAACGTGCCATTGGAACACAGGAGTGATGGGAGTGATATAAGGGCCATTTGGAACACAGGAGTGATGGGAGTGATAAAGGCCATGGAAACAGGAGTGATGGGAGTGATGGATTGGAGCACAGGAGTGATGGGAGTGATAAAGGGCCGTTGGAACACAGGAGTGATGAGAGTGATAAAGGGCCTCTGTACGCCTATGAAGAGATTCCATTAAAAATCAGCTGCTTCCAGCTACAATAGTCATTTACAACATTAACCCCGTCTGTGCTGGATTTCTGCATTTCATGTTATTTTAATGGACAAAATGTACTTTTATTCTGAAAACAAGGACATTTCTAAATGACCTCAAACTTTTGAATGGCAGTGAATGAAACAGTTTTAAAGTTTCTGTTTAGATCTGATACCATAAACCAGAATCAAGCTGAAAGGCTTGGAAAATGTCCTCTTTTTTAATAATTAGATATGGTGGCTCACTAAAGCTGCCTAGCGCCTCTGCTCTTGTGCTTCCTTTTGCTTCTTTCACTTCCAGAAGCGGATGCCGCGAAGAAATATAGAATTTGGCTGCAACTAAGAAACATTTGGCCTGTTTTTCCTGCTGTAAAGACTCAGGCCCTTAATGACAATTGGCGACCCAGGGTTACGTGTCTCCAGAGAGCAGTCACTACCGCCACTGCGAGTGATTTTGCCACTCGCAAGATGGTGGCGTCCTTTAAAAAAACAAGTTTAAAAGAGTTCTCAGGAGGGTCTCTCCAGATCTGGCTCCACTTGCAGGTTGAATACAGGTACTGCATTCAGAAGAAGAAGAAGAAGAAAAAAAAGTTAAACAAAATAGTAAAATGTAAAAAAAAATCCTGCTGATGTCACCATCAGGGGAACATTTAAGTTTCAAAAAAATGTAAAAAAAAGGCACACACAAAAAAAAATAAAAAATATATATATATATATATATATATATATATATAAAAGATATTTTTCATGAGCAAGTGCTAAAAATTAGGCGCTTTAGCTTAAAACAATTCGCATGGAAGTTGTTAAAATACTGGCATGTTAAATGTCCATGGGGTGTCTACTTTATGACTTGATGCATTGGCCGGCTTCAAAGATACCCGAAATAGCGCATGCGGGAAAGAATTACAAGATCTGGAAAAAAATGGTTTTCTAATAGCAAAACGCTACCTGTACTAATTGCCCCATAACGTGCAGAAAAATGCAAATAAAAACATAAAATCATTGGGTATTTCTAAACTCAGGACGAATAGTAGAGTTTTTTTTCCATTAGCTTTTATAGATGAGTAAAAAAAAATTGAAGTAAATGGGAAAGAAGAAAATGACAGCTAAACACGAGCAGCGCAAAAATGTCAAAACAGCCATCGTCACAAAAGGGTTAACCAGTCAGATTGTACCTGGCAGGACTCTCCCATGGAATGCAGCACACTTGGGTGGTATGAGTAACTGAAGAATGGTAAAGGGTCAGATCTCTAAAGCAATGCTGTCCAGGGGCCATTTTTCTTCCAAATAAACTGAATTTAAATGCAGACGGAATAAAAACAGCGCTTATGCTAAGGCTTTTTCCAATTAATGAATTGGAATTCAAACTCTATTCATCTTACTTCCCTTTGTCATGTCGAACCTCAGATAGCGAATGCTTTTAAATGTTTAATAAGTTAAACATCTACAGAATGCCCTGCGGGTAATGAGTTTCATTCAAGTGCCGCGTGACGCAGCGGCGGCATAAGCCCGGTATATAATAGATTAGGCAGAGCACCCTATGCTCCGCGATGTGTCCTCTGTGAATTAATGATAGAAGGAGTTGGCGGAGGGGTAATTACTTGGTACTTTTGTGTTTCGCTCCAGATTGCGGTTAGACGGTGGGAGTAATCCATTCAATAATCATTAACTTATTTCCACTGCAGTTGTCATCTTCATGAAAATTGTATCGAATCGTCTTACCGGCATTAAGAGATTAAAAGACATTCCGTCTACGCAGGGCCGGTACAAATGTTGTTTTCAAAAAATATTGTGTTTATTACGTTAATTTTATAGTGCTTTCGGCTCTGTAAAATATTTTTTAAAAAGGCTGATGTTATCACGATGCAGCGCAGAACGGAACAAGTTTTAACCTTATGAAAAGGCGGAGGAATGAGGAATTAAATAAGTGACTTATCATATAAAATCCAGAATAAAAAAATTGTAGAACTGAGCTTTTTAGATTGAGATGAATATGTCCTCCAAATTAAGCCAAAAGGTCAAATTCTGTATATTGATCCCTTATAGGAAGCGGTGTGACATCAACAGGCAACCCTAATGTATATGCGAATGAATGAATGTTTATTGTAAATCTTTCATATCCATATACAACATCAGTCTGAAGACTGAAATGCGTCGGGATGTCCCAAATGTTAAAAATGTAAAATAAGAAGTTTATAGGGTTTAGAATTTATGCAGTTTTATATCTAATTCTACATCTATTATCCACCCATAGAGCTACCTGTGAAAGCGAAGTGCTTGCATGTAGAAAAGCCAAAATATGAATATAAACTAACAACTGGAAAAGATATTAAAGATGGAAGCATTAGGAAGGGTAAAAGTATTTAGAATGACCTATCCCTAGTCACTGAGGTTAGGATGAGATACTAGAACACCAGTTAATCCCTGGGAGGAAGACTTATTTACTGGCGTTGGATGTCGTCATTACAAGGGTCAGAGCTAGCTGTGAATAGGGTGATTTAGCCCTATTTAGACCTTGAAGGGTTGGGAAGTCAGCAAGGAGAAGACAAGAGTGGCCAGAACCTGATTGGGAGTAGATGGAACCTGACTATTGTAACAGCGCTACGGAATCTTATGGCGCTATATAAATAAATGTAATGTAAGGCTACAAATGTTGTACAGACTCCAAGAGTCAGAGGATACTAGAGCCCCAATCTCATTCCATACCAAAAAACCACAGTCCCTGAACTTTAATGATCCACCAGGAACACAGACGCCAAAATCCATAGTGAAGGAGTGCACGTCCAGGCACCAAGAGTAAACAACCAAGGTGACCGAAGTCATCCAGGGGATCTCTAACCATAACCTGGAACAAGAAGGTATCATAGTCAAGCCAAAGTCAACTGGAGCACGTGAGTTTGCAGGAACCACATAAGGGCACTAGTGTCTGAGACCGGGATTCATAGGCCTGATAATTGGTCCCACTGAGCAGTGGACAACAGGTGGGAAGAACAGTAGAAGAAGCCACCAAGAAGCATCTTGGTGGCTGATGGAAATAACACAATGTCTGCTGATCACCAGCTCCTGGGCTCAACGTACGTGAGAGGCACCACATGATACCTCCATGCTACATGGTATGAGAGGTACCACATGATACCGCCATGCTACATGGTATCTTCATTCTTTCTTGACTATATGGGATTCTTTGGATAGTTTGTACGATTGTTTTATGGAATGCTGAGGAAAATGTTACATCATCAATACAAAGTCTCACTTTCAGAGCCACTTACCAACATTCTCCCATCACTAGACGTACCAGTTACACGTCAAATGCAAGGAAGCATTTTATTTGATTTATTCCCCGTAATTTTGGCCATAGTTTTTTTCCCGTCTGCATCATTGGTTTTGGATCTAAACAATTATTCTCTGCAAATTACTTTTCCAAAAAATGAATGGTTTTCTGCCAGGAACAAAACTCATATTACAAGAAGGAGTCGACTTTAATTTTACTTTATCAACTCGATTCAAGCTTCCTTTGACAAGTTGTTCCAAGTGGTAGTTTTTTAATTATCTAACCACTCAAAAGAAAGTATATTACACTATAGAACTGCTGACTTAACGTGACATATTTGGGAAATGGAGTAGTATATTGGAAATATATTAATCAGGTGAAACTGGCACCAACCATGAGACCAAGTGTGAGTTTGGCAAATGTTTAACAATGAGAATTGCTTAGAGATACAAATTCAATCAAGGATCCTTCATGGGTTGGTGAGATCCGTGCCACAAAGTCAGACATAGCTTTTTCTCCCATTCCATCTCTGTCCTATTGTAGTGTTGAATGAGGTCATCAAGGTATGACATCATACCTTGGTGACTCCATTACTACCGCCTATAAACAGGGCCATCATTACCTTGTATTTAGCGTATCCCTTTAATAAGACTTACGGATACAATGAAAACTTCCTACATGTTACATTTTATAATGAAAACAGAAAAGTTATGGATATATTTCATCATTTTGATCTTAGATTTGAATTTAGATTTGATTTCGACCTACCCAATGTGGGACTCCATGGCTATTTTAGGGAACTCAATCAATCAACACCTAATAATCCTTTGTATCCCCGGTTAAGATGCAGGACATTTAAATGTCTTAAAAACTTAGCTGAAAAATGTTTGTAGAACACACTTTATTGATTCACCTGGATAAAAGTAATAATAATAATTAATATTTTTTTTAGAAAGATTACATGGTCCTGGAAATTCAAGACGCATAGCTGTTTGCAAACTCTCTTAGACCTATAATGTAAGGCAATATATTATGTAGATCCATCAATCAGACCTTGCATGTTAAATTTCTGAAAGGGATAAAAAAAAACCCACTATTCACTATTCACCATTTATACACAGTATTGGAGAAAATAGCTATAGAACTACCTAGTTTAATAATCTAACAAGGATTCTGTTTGCTGAAACTGTGCCAAGTCTAAATGAATTTACAACGAGTTATCGTGCTTTATGCCGTCCCAAGACAAACTTGTTTGATTTTCATGTTTTCTTTTAAAATATAATAATCTTCTACTTAATACATTATTATTGTTATCATTACTATTATTATTATTATTAGTAATAATAGTAAAGTAACATAAAAATGTAGCAAACGTCACGCATTGAACATTCCATTACCTGCATTTTCTCTTTTTTATATTAATACATAAATATTGCTTGCTTTCCTGTAGATTTTTCATAGAATGCCTATTATACTTGGACATGCGTAAATTGTTGGCTCTATATAAATAATTATAATAAGATAATTATAATAATAATAATATGTGGTCGGCATCAAGGAACATCACCACTACAACGGTTGTCATTTCTGCTTGGCAAATGTGGTGGACTCTTTATCTATCTTTTCCTATTATTTCAGTTTATATAGTGCCATCATATTCCGTAATGACGTTTGGAGCCTTACTGTGGCAGTTGCTTTGGGCTCTGCAGTGAAGATCACCCAGTCTGCCGGGATTTCAAATAATGAATTAATTCTCTTTATGAATGTAATTTACTTGATCAAAGAGACATACGTCTTTTGTGTCCTTAGTCGGCGTGTTTCTTCTGAAAGCATGTCAGGAGGCTGTGTTTCCTACTCTTTGGTCTTGTGCTAATCTATAAAGGTTTAATTGATTTTTTTGAGCAATGATGTTAATTCATTATGCGTCAGTAGAGGGCAGCAGAGGGCCTCATTGAAACAAAGGCTTTCATGCCGCTAGCAGATAACCAAACTTTGTAGAAAAACGACGTTCCGTTCTATGTCTGAATCTAATTGTTGTTTACAGAGTCACATATATGTATAATTTGTCTTATTCTGTTGGCCGTTCCTCATCTGCCGCTCCTCTGTGCCAATCGTTCCACTGGCTTCCCATATCCTTCAGAGTCAAATTCAAACTTCTGACCCTGACCTGCTGAGCCCTTAACAAATCTGCACCCACGTATATCTCTACCGTCCTCTCCGAATACACCGCATAACCGCCCTCTAGGTTCCTCTCATGACCTGCATCTCTCTTGTATCGTCAGGACCTCTTCCTACTCCCACATCCCGGATTTGGCCCGTGCCGTAAACCTTCTCTGGAATTCCCTTCCCAGTTCCCAAGCTGGTCTTCTTCTTTAGGAGAGGCCATTTTAAGCGATGCCCGGATTGTTCCTCCTCACACAAAGAACATACCCTAAGAACTTTCATTACCTTAATGCCCAGATGGTCTTTGATCTAAACATGAAGATATATTTTCTGCCTTTCCTGGGAACATACGTGATTGTTACATTATGGCGGGGGGCGGACAAGCCACAGACCGACCAAATTTCCTGTCACAAGGCAACATGGAGAGAAAACTGGCCACAAATCTTTTTATGCTGGGCAAACAATAGTTTTCTCTGGACAATAAATGGCTGTCTGGGTTCTTTCGCTTATTAAACTTGGACGCCGATGTAGAGGCATGACGATATTTGGCTATGTATCGGCCATTTTGTGAAAAGGGACAAATTGGAACAACATACTACCATCAATACGTATACAAAAACTCTTTCATGGAAAAGATTGAGTCAATTCTGACTTTGTTTTTACCCGAAAAGGCTTGTATTTACACTTTTGGTGGTCCTCTCCTGCAAACAGACCATGGAGTAAAGGAATGTTATAATTACAAATCAAGAAGACCCAAACAACAGTATCCAGAGACATGTTAAGCAGAACATGTACTTGATGAAAGCCGTGTGTACTACATATGATGGACACCATTTAAGAAGGCGGTTGTGTTCTGTTTTGTATCTTTGTGTCCAGATGTACGAACTATGGAGGGGGGGGAAACTAACATGAATGGCTCCTCATCTGATGGACTTGCCTTAAATTGAGGCCTACAGTAGAACAGAACCCAAACCATGTCCACGTTACTACTTATTCCAGTTGTAAACGCTCACCTTCGAGATCTCCCCATCATTGCCTTCTCCACATAAGATGTTTTAATTTTATTAATAATATGCGGGGGGGTTTAATGTATAACATGGATGACTTCTCTCAGGGGAGGGAGAGACCCGCAACCCAGGTATGGTTGCTAAAATCGTCTCCCCAGCCCGGGAAACCAACACCTTAAATAACCTACCCTTCACCTCTTCCCCCTGAATCCCTAAATCTCCGCCAAAAGCCTACCCCTACTCTGCACACCAGTCGGGGGCCACTATAGCCCATTCTGCCCCCCCAATGAGCTTCATTCTTCACATTTCACCATTTTGTACTCTTAAAAAAGACCTTAACAAGGATGAGACCTCTTAGAGTTTTGAGAAGATATTCGCAGGCCCGAGGGTTTGGGACACGCTGTTCCAAGAGCCGACTGTTGATGTTTACCAGGTACGCAGCTAATGCTGATCACCAGAGTACAAAACGTTATTGGCAAACTGCAAGCAGATTGTGATCTGCATCCTAAATACGGTGGTAATTAAAGACCAAGTCTTACCATTTAAGCAATTTAAGCAAAGCATTATGTCGAAGCATTCCAAGCCTTCTTTGCCTCCAGCCATTGTTTCCTTCTTTATAATCAGCTTCTTCCTATCGTCTTTGGCCAACATCTTCACAAAATACTCTTCCAGTGGCAAGGTCTCTATGATCCATAGAACATCTCCCCGTTCTAGACCTAAAGAGCACCCACTCTGTCATTAAGGTCCGTTATAAACGGGTTATCCATGGAATACCATAGGGTTTTCTGTAAGCACGGCTTCTGTCTTCGGCTATATGGAGAACCAAAATAAAACTCAAGTCATGTCTCATCAGTAAGAATTGCAAAGACCATGAGCTGTTTATATATATTTATATATATATATATATATATATATATATTGATCTGATATTGAAAAATCAATATTATATTGAAATTATAATAATAATTAATAAAAATTATTATAATATTAATTCATGTCTCTCACCTTTCATCACTCCAATGCCTCCTAAATACATCGGAGAACTTATCTTCTTCATCTGCTGCTCTACCGTGCCGATCGCTCTGATGGCTCCCAATTCCCCCCAGAATGAAATCCCCGGACCCTTACATGAGGAGACAACCCCTTGCCCTCTACAGATCTCCAAAAATACTTGAACTGCTTTCTTTTATTTGCCCGCGACTCGGGTCTGTCGCCGTTCAACATGGGACACTAGTTGTGTGGCTTTGTAAACTTTTAGGACACCAGTAGCCCCTATACAATTGGTAATCGTGCACCCAATACAGTTTTTTAAAGTTTTAAATCTATGTATACTTTGTTTGTTTTTTTTATAATAAATGTTAATTTCGTATATTTCTTTGCCCTTCTTTGTCCGGTTTGGCTTTGGATATCCATGCTTGGATGGCTGCACACCAGGAGGTTTTTCCCATCAACTAAGGAAACTGAAGTGAAGAAGGATCTACTCCTATCACTCTCAGCTCACAAGACAGAGCATTTTATTGCTCTGGATAATGTGAGTGTGTTATCCTAGCTTACTTTAGGCTTCATCTTTTGTAGCAGTATGACACTATATATATATATATATTTATTTTATTTTTTTTTATTTTTTTTATTCTTTAATTTTCAGATATCATGTTTGACGATCTGCATCCGATCTTTGGAAATAAACGATTTTTTAATATATCCTTTTCACAGGGTATTCACTTTTGTAACAGAATGATTTTAGAGATGATTGGTGTTACATGGTAAACGCCGTTTTTTTATGTCTTAGTGTATGTTCATTTTTTATAGTGTGGAATTTTAATGTTATTGTAAATTTTATCATTTCTTTTCCCTACAATAGCTCTACAGAATCAGCCGGTGCTCTATAAATGAAAAACATTAAATAATGACGCCGTCCTCCATGCAAGACTTTTTAAGGAACGGGACCACAGAAAACTTTTTATTTGCTGATATTTTATTTATATATATATATATATATATATGGCTTACAGATTGAGGCAACAGACACAAACCAACAGTCAACCTCGTATCTTCTGCCCGGGGTATGATATTTTGGGAGAAATTACAATATGTGTGACTCTGGAGGCAAACCTGTGCCAGCGACGGCAATACATCAAAGCGGTTACATTTTAACATATACATCAGAAAGAAACAAGCATACTAGATGGGTCTAGTACAGGGGCGTCCAACCTGCGGCCATCCAGCTGCTGCAGGACTACATGTCCCATAATGCTCTTTCAGCTAATGGGCTGGCTGAGGAGTATGGGAGATGTAGTCCTGCAGCAGCTGGAGGGCCACAGGTTGGACAACCCTGGTGGTTCTTATCTGCCGTCACATTCTATGTGTCTGTTCCTTTACCGAGTTGACGGGTATTATCGAATAGCCCACAATATAGTCCGACTGGACAACAAATCCCATCCCAGCGTTTTCAAGGGTCATGATCGTCAACAATGCACTTTGATGAAGAACCAAGCACTTACTGAACAGGGTTAACCCCATAACGTTTGTTCCATCATCACCAGTCTCCAGTTTGTTGGCTTCTCCCCATATTCATGGAGAAGATTCCCTGAAGAAGTATAAAGAGAGACTGGGATCCAAGCAATACTTAATGGGGATTGGGGGATTCTCACCTTTGGCCATAAAATTCTGGGATAAAAGGAAACTGTCGATTGTAGTTTGGGGTGTTTTCCTGCAATTAAGTCATTTATGAGCAGGAAATACTACAAAGAACCCGTTTATGGAAAAATGCCAAATTAAAATAAAATTAAATTGTGATGTACCGATGGTCTATTATTGAGCCGCCTTGGTATGACTGCTTTTAACCTGGTGAATGCCGTGAATGTTTAGTTGTAAAGTAATACTTTTCATTGGGCCAACGTAGAAAAAGATGTAGAGTTTCATGAGCTTTTGGGACCTTCAGATCCGTTCTTCAGATGAAAATAATTTTATTATTAAATAAAATATTAAATATTAAAAAAGGTGGCACCTTTCGATGAAAGTCTTCTCTTTCCCGGGTATGCATCCATTTTCGTTACGGGAAATGTCCGTAAAATTTACCCCGTTAATACCAGAAGCTGACGAGAATACTAGGAACATGAGATGTTCCCAAACGCAACGGGAAAAAAAATGAAAGTATTTTTATTTTTTAGACACTGGATACAGATTTTAAAAAGTTTTAACTGTAAAATGTTTAAATAAAAAGACCCTTCTGCAAAGAAAGGGACACGCTGACCCTGTGTAATGCTAAATTTAGTAAGATGACGTTAAAAAAAAATCCCTGTATTAACTATACATTATGCAGGGCCGGCTCAGGTAGCTGAAGCAATAACACATATGTAGTTTGGGAGCTGTCCAAGAGGAATTAATTATTGTTGAACAAGACATTGTGAAATGGCGCCTTTCCCGAATAAAAAAAAATATAAAAAATATATAAAAAATATGTAAAAAACACATAGAAATTTATTTGGTCCTTTAATTCATCAAAATACATCAATAAAAAACTGTTTTTTGTTCAGTATCTAATCTGGTAGAAAATATTTCATCAGCTCTCTCTAGGTTTTTTCTTAGCGTCTTTTTTAGTCGGAGATCCTGGCGTTAACTTTGGCTTTTTGTTTTTCTTCTTCTCCTTTGAGGGTTTTGGCGCCGAGTCTTTCCTGTCTTTTTTCTTGGAGGTGTCCTTCGGTTTCTCCTTCTGGATTATGGCCGACTCTACGACATCGTTCTTCATTTGGGGTTTCAGAGGCGAGCGCGGCGTTGGGATCCGCGCACGTTTGGGAGGCGAGGGTTTTTTTGTAGGAGATTTTATTACCGGGGGTCTAGTTGTTGTGGTTTTGGAAATCTTGGGAGGCTTCTTGGACACCGGCCTGGGGGATTTGGTGGTCTTGGGTTTCTTCGCGGTTGTCGTCCTCACGGGGGATTTAGTGGTAGTTTTAAAGCTAGTAGTGGTGGGTTTCATGGTAGAAGTCACTCGTAAAGGTGGTTTAGTTATTGTTTTGGGCACTTTGGGCACCACCTTGGGTGGCGTCCAGCGTGGTTTATATTCTTCACTAAGAATTTCCAGAACGGTTCCTAATATATTGCAAAATGGGAAACAAAATGAGAATAAATAAATGTATCAACAAATAAAAAAGACCGAGACGTGATTGGTTTTCCAATAATAATGACTTGCGGTAAAGCAAAGAGATAGCGATAGATTGGAGACTCATTTGGGTAAAATGCATTCAGCCTGACATATAAGGTTTATTAAATGATATAAAATAATCTTGGACCAGGCCCTTGGGGCTAAGCGCCAACTCACTCTCTTGCGGAACAAATGGAGTTAATTTTGATCTCGTCTTCACCAGAAGAGGCTTATATTTACACTTTCCAGGTGGTGCTCTCCTATAAACAGATCACACAGAGAAGAAACGAGAACCCTTATAATGACAAGTCAATAAAATCCACACAACAGAGTCCAAAAACATCTTAAAGCGGCCTTTTAACGGACGGAATGCTTGATTACTTTACAAGGAACCTTTTGAAGAGCGCGCATGCACGCTACGCGAGATGGACTTGTTTTTCGTGCCTGTTTTGGTTGTCCTTTGCCACATTTTGCCACGCATCGCAGCTTTACTGTGAATGATCCTCAAAGGAACATATGTACAGTATGTATATGCTCAATGTATACACTTCTTCCCAGAATACGTCTTGAGAATTCCTTATTTTCTGGAACTCTGTGCCTAGCTAGAGCACAATATGAAAAAAAGTGATCATTATTTAATTTGCCTTAAAATAATGATTTACAACAGTTTCTGTACCATGTTAAGCAAATGGACCAAAGCAGATCTGTCATTCATGGATAGGATAGGGATTTTAAGTTGTATATTGTGCTGATATGGAAACAAAGGCCTGGAACCTGTCAGATGAAAGTCCTAATTGTTATGTCCTGTTTACTCATTGTACAGCGCTGCAGGATATGGTGGCGCTATATATACCGTATATATATATATATATATGGATATTTTATTGGCAGCATGACAACTAATATTGCAGTGGTATTTAAATAACTAATTATAATGACACTCACCTCGAGGGATCTATAAATTTATAAATGGATCCTCTTGGACTAAGTGAACCTGGATCAGATGTGGCCAAAAAATACAATTCCCCTAAAAAAAGAAGAAATGAAAGAAAAAAAGCTTTTCTTAAAAGCTTGAAGTTCCAAAAAAAAATAAAAATTCACAATTCAGAATAGATGCAAATAAAACTAATTGGATTTTTCACACTTAATAAATGAAAATTTGGAAAGATGATCAAGAAAGCATAAGGAAACCTGACAATAATGAGCTAAAAATAAGAAATATTGGAGGTAAGATTTCAGAAAGCCCAACTAATATCTCCTCACCCCAATGCTGGGGTGGACTAATAGGCATGGTGCATGCGCAGTGTGGGCAGGAGGGAGGGATTGGGTATAATAAATAAACCCTGTCGCTGTATAATGTAGGTGGTTCTTAAATGGTTAAGTATGGTCCAGAAGTCCAGGTTCACCATCGCAGAGCTTTGACTTGTCGTTGGAGTTACAGAGGTAAATCACAGAAACAATGTGACAGCACTCAACTCAAACTCAACTCAAACAGCTACTCTTTTAACACAAGTGGAGTTCCTGCCAAGTTAAATATTGTGAGTCTCCTGTGGAGTGGGGTTGTATTGCGATGGGTAGTTGTTTGACTCATCCCTTTTCTAGTTGCTAATTGAGTTTTGAGTTGGGGTCAAGTCTTTGACTGAGTTGGTTTGGAAACTTTGCAAAGATTGTGCATGCGCATGCATGTTGCTTTATGGTGAGGGAGCGACATTTAGTCATGCCCATTTCCCACCGAGGTTCCGCTCACTCCTTACCCTGGTTCCGACCTGATTCAACGTTTAACCGGGACTAGCCTCACACTATGCACAGCTAGCCCCATTCTCTTGCCGCAACGAGTCGTGCCCCCTTGTCATGACCACCCTCCCTTTTTGACCGCTACAATGAACAGGATAGAGGGAGATTCATCCATTAAGCACACTAGCCATGTGCCCAGGGCTCCCACAAGCTAATAGACAATCTGCCAGTGCACTGCTTCTGGCTACATAGTAGCTGTGCAGGCTACTATAGCCAGTAGATGGGCACTCAGTGGGGTCACCTTATGTGACCCCACATTACAATGTCCCAATAGGTTTGGTCTGGGACCACCTCGTGGTCTCTGAGAGTCTTAATCTGGAACAGAGCTCTGAGAAATTCCAACGCATGGACATACGCTCTACTTTTTCATTGTTTTTGTATTTATTTTTGTAAATTGTACAGTAAAATTGTGAAAATGTCTACTTTGGAACAAGCTCTGCGTGGCTCCTCTATGACTTTACTCATTCCCTCGGTGACTTTCCGTACCTGCTTCATCTTCTGCGAATGAGATTATGAACTTGTTGTAGTTGTTGATCAGATTTGGGAAAGCACAGACTGTGTTATCTCCCATACAAATGTCTTGTTTTACCCACTGGTTTGTATTCTCATCTTCATGCAATGCCATGAGCCGGCTGAAAAAAACAAAAATTAACCATTTCTAAGAATGACAATTCCTGCAAATATACATTAAAAGCTACCAGGGGAAAGTGGGGTTAAGTCCCTTCCCATTCTACCATACCCCAAAAAAATGTTTTTTAAAGACATGCTTGCTTTGCCTTATGGAGAATTCAGTCCTACAAATAGCATTTGATGCTCTCCTACCCATTCATGAAATCTCCAAAAATGTAGATGCCGTTGAGATTCGGATATTCGCAACCTCGGTAGACATAGCCACCTGTCACCGATTTTCCAACACTATGGCCATAAGCAAATATTGGTCGGACGTCCTCTGTAAAACACAAAATGAGAGAACGGACCGGTTAAAATGTAGTTCTGGTTCCATAATATAAAATGTTAATTTATTTTTGTTATCCAGCAAAACAAGTGTTGTCCAATGTATTCCCTCGTTAAAAGGCGGAACTCTCATTTGTGTATGATGAACGTAGAATGTTACTTCTAAATAGAACATTCCAAATAAAAAATGCCCTAATAAAAATTTATATAAACTACTAGAACCAAGAAGATAATCGGATTACGAAGATGTCTCGCACGTCAAGCAAATGCTTCGATCCCTAAGATCCCTATCCCTTGGATACCTCTTGTGGTCATATGAAGACACGTCTTCAAATTGTCCAAATTCAAATAAAAACAATTAAATTATCATGTAAATGAATGTTAAGAGGCTAGTTGGCCTACACCTTTAACCGCTAATACATCATTCATAATACAATAATACAAATAATACATTATACAATATTCCATGATACGATATTTGGCCAACTGGAATCCATCAAGGGACTCTCTTTGGTAAGGTCAAGATGACCACTGTACACTTAAAATGTGGTCATTAAATCAAAACATGAATCCCGTCCACCATATTTGTCACAAAAGACGCAGACTAGAAATCTGGCCAAAGTCTGAGACATCTGGCTGGACCACGTAGTCAATCTGCTCCCCGGTCAGCCAATATATGAGGCTCAAGGACCATCCTGGACTACAGAAAATATGACCCTCGATCACCTTTACTAATCTGATCGTTGCATACATTTTAAAGGCCCTAACATGGACATAATGATGATGACGTAAAAGTAAAAGGAGGCTTGGAACACATTGCTCCAATGTTGATGTTTGATGTCCACCAGGGACATGCCGATCAAAAGCAACGTTTATAATCTGAGAACAAAAAATTATTAGTAACTACGAGCACATTAGGATATGTATCCTAAATGCTGTAGTTAATTAAAGATCAAATCTTACTTAAAGAGGCATTTAAACAAAGCATTATGTCGAAGCATTCCAATCCTTCTTTGGCCCTCCAGCCATAGTTTCCCCCTTTATGAATGATATCAACTTCTTCGTATCGACTTTGTCCGACGTCACCGCAAAATATTCTTCCTCGTCCTTCTGCGGTGAGAGGGTCTCCTTGGTCCACAGAACATCTCCACATATTTCTAACCCCATACGCGTAAACCTCCGGTCTGGCGTAACGATCCGATATAAACGGGTTATCCGGCGGGATTCCATAGGGTTTTCCATCGGTAGGCTTTCTGTCTACATCGATACGGAGAACTTTACCAAGCAAGGCGCTCCTGTGGACAGAAGCAAAGAATTAATTTGGGGGGGGGGGGTTCTTAGCAGCTGCTGTTTTATATGTTTTATAGTAATCTGTGTTTCAGGATTAGAACCATACAACACATTAACTACATTATTATCTGGTCGAAGATGGGGCTTAAAAGCTTGAAGGAAATGATCCGGATTCTTTCTCTTTTTTTTAGAATGAAAGCAACAAATCTGAGCTGGGGGCACAAAGGACCGTTGTGGGTGGACATTTGTTTTATCGGGGAGTGAATGGACATTAAGATGCTCATATGTCTTGGAGATACTGAGTCAAAAGAAGTCAACATATTGTCCTATTTTGTTAAAAAACAAGAAAAGAAAAATAATTCTGGTAAAAAGAGCTTCTAAAAACATCAGCATTCTGTCTCTGGTAAAGAGAATCCTTCTAACCTATTTTATCTGGAATTTATCTACAGTAGGTGACTACATTAGGGGGTGAATAGTAAATACCCTTGCTAAGTTAGCACCACTCTCTTTTTAGGTCTTCCGAGGTGGCCCTCTGTCCTCCACACAAGGCATTTAAGGTCTATAAAGGAACATCTGTTTCAATGTTATCCCAATTTCTGGCTTCCAACGCGTGCATGTGAAATCACGTCTTTTATTTACAATAATAGGATAAATAGAATCTTCTAAATATATGAATCACTCACTTGTTTTGTGCGTTTCCAAATAATCCGGAGGGGTCGCCATTTAAGCCTCCATCCCCTGTGAATATGTAGAGGTATCCATCAATCCCAAAAAGTATTTGTCCTCCGTTGTGATTTGGAGCTGGTTCTTCTATCTCCAGAAGATACCTGTAAGATTTCAGATTCAAAGAAAGCAACGGCCAAAAAAACTATTTTCAAACTGAGAGATGTCTTAAAAAGTTTCTTTAAAAGCCCTGAATGCCATACCGACAGTTTGCTGCCGAACTGTAAAGTACCGAGGCTGGGGCAGTGTGTCCAAGATACCAGGGTGCCTGCTGTTTTTGGGGGTGCAGTCACCCTGACAGTGCCCTCCAGAGACAGATTGAACTATACGCCACTGGAGGAGCTGGGCCAGTTGAGGAGATCATGGATCCCCATCTAACTGGCCCAAAAAGAAGGAAGAATGAGGTCTGTTCCTACTGGCTATGGATGATGAGCGCCA
The DNA here is from genome assembly GCA_009364415.1 of Spea multiplicata. Classification (NCBI taxonomy): domain Eukaryota; kingdom Metazoa; phylum Chordata; class Amphibia; order Anura; family Pelobatidae; genus Spea; species Spea multiplicata. Next base: position 54,077 of record VKOC01018845.1, on the reverse strand, counting down.
GCATGTAATGTCATACCTACGAGAGAGCTTGTGGGTATGACATTAGAGAGAGAGCTCTGAAACAAAGGTGTTTAGGAAGCAACCTTGAGGGAGAGAGAGAGAGAAATAAAGGGATGTGATAAAGAGAAATAGGAATAAGGAGACAAAGAAAAATAGAAAGGGAAGATATATGTGGAGATAGGTGGGAGAAATAAGGAGGAAGGAAAGCGAGAGAGAGAGAGAGTGTTTTGGAAAATGTTTGTGTGACGTTTGTAGGTTAGGCCAAGTGTGTCGATGTATGGGCAAGTAAGCATGTGTAAGGGCAAGGGTGTACCAGTACCTGGGGTACAAAAAAGAACCAATACTCTAAAACGATGAGAGCATAATATAGAATTCTGAGATATACAGATTGAGAACATTTAAAAATAATCTAAATCTGGTATTTTATTTTTTTTACCTTTCTGAAAGCGGGTCTGCTTTATTCAAGTCTTGTGATGATACTTGGAGCTCGCTAATTCGGACCTTTTCGACATAGTTTTCATCAATAGTGGAGTAATAGACGTAGAACTTCCCGTTGCTCTGGAATTTTGGATGGAAAGCCATTCCAAGGAAGCCCCTTTCGTCTCCGTACCAAGGAGTGGTCACAACGGACTCCCTAATGTTCAGGAAGGGTTCTTCCAGCTTCCTGCCGTCTGGTAAGTAGACCCAGACGAACCCAAGCTGCTCTGCCACAAACATTCTGTGAGTGCCGTCGTTAGCATGAAGCATCAGGACAGGATTCCGCAATCCATTAGCAACTTCCACGAGACACAGTTTTAAGCAGCCTTCTGGATCCTCCACCACTGATCCAAGATTGTAATTCAGGTCTGTTTTCTCGATGAGATCTGGGAAGCAGTAGTCGGGGTCTGGTAAACTAAGCAAATTACAAAAGCTGACTTCATCCATCCGATAGGCTTCCTGGATGTGGTTGTCATCTGTCAGAAGCGGGATGGTACTGTGGCATTTCATGTAGAACTCGGAACAGTAGTTGAAGCAGAGGCCGGGAAGGATCCTGAGTGGCGTATAAGGGTCTTCAGCATCATATAAATGAGCGGCATAGGGAGAGCACTCCTGGATGGAACAATAGTTCAGTATGTTTGATATATAGACTACTACTTTATATAAAACACCTAATGACTGCACACATATATTCACCAATCCCGCTTCCAGACCAGGCATACTAAGAAATCGGTTATATACAGCCTGCCCTTCCAATACAATCATACGTTCCAAAAAGATTAGAGCCAAACGTCTATTCAGTCTATTCAAATGCAGGGACATTTGGAAAGAAGAATATCAGGAATATTCTCCCTAAATATTTTCTCCTGGTTGTTATCTGGAACCAAATAATAAGAACCACTCAAGTGTATAATCATGAACTTGAAACCAATACTCTCTGAGCACCAGACACATCTTTGCAGAACATGATGGTGTCCTGGTCAGGAACAGACGTTGATCCGCCATCTCTCACTTCAAGAGGTGTGCAAAAATCTCAGCTATGATTTGCATTGTCGTTCATATGGAGCGTCTCTTTAAGTCTTCGTAAGGTAGATGTCGGGTCTTCCCTGAGGACACATTGTGTCCTAAGTTAACCCTCAGCCAGAAACATAACGGGAGCTGTAAGTACACAAAAGGTTGGCGTGGTTGTGGAAATGTATTTTTCTACTTTATAGTTTGTTTCTTTACCATGTGGCAGGCTGGCCATGTGTGTTTTATACACTAGGAAGTATTATCATTGACAAAACATGGTTTTCTGTTGAGAATCTGTAACGGATTTTGTGCACAATCTTACAATTCCAATGTAAATGTTTAGGACAGATGGGGTGCATATGGGCAAATGTTGAATGGATACTCATATATGGACATTTCTCCAACGTCTCTATTAGTCATCCAAAACAAATAACTATTAGGATGATATACGCACATTTTAACATATGTCATTTTTATTTTGTTTGTTTCCTTTTTCCTGCCCAAACGCAGATGAGAATAGCAATGTCCCAATCTCGAGGGTCTGTTATTTAACTCATATGTTGTCCCAGCTGTCAGTCATGATAGGGGCTGGCACGGATTTCAGGATAATTCAAGATACAAAGGGTGGAAGCAGAGTTATTTCAGCAGCGAAAAGGTCTGAGAACGTGTTCAGTGATGCCTGAAGTACCTGCTGTAGATATCTTTGGGATTATATATGGGATATTGATTCAACTGTGATATCAATTTAGAGAAATAACCTATGGAAGTGGTCAAAAATCTAAGTGACCATTGCTTATGTTTACAAATCCCAGTCCTTCCCAGTGACCCCCTGATACCTACAATTCTGTAAGACATAGGAACCACAATCACATGAGAAGAATGGCTACAATAGTAATGACTGACTTACCAGTGGGGTCTTTTGCCTTCTCAATCAGCTAATATGGGTTTGTGGAACTGTTGAACTTGATACACATTATGTTTTGTTTCAACCGATATGTAACTACGTAACCATAATTGCATGAGAAGAATGGCTACAAAGGTGATGACTGATTTACCAGCCTTCGCTACACCTATGCTCAATCATATAGTTGCCCTAAGTACCCTGAGCCTCTCTTGGTTCCTGTGTACTGGTACCAGGATTTTGGAATCCTCTCGACTTAGTAGAGGTGCTCCATGGCCACCCAGTGAGGACAATGACATGCCCATCGGGACACCTCCAATTCGCTTCTCAGGAAGACAGGTTCTAGAATGAACTATTAGTGAAGCATGAATCCAGCCCTATAAACTTCCCTTCTGTACTTTGTTAAATCCGTTTATCCGTCACATCCTCTACATCTCTCCCCAAGACAAACATATTGAGATCCCTTAGCCTTTCCCGATCATTTTTATCCTGCAAACCATTGACGGTTTTAGTCCTGCTCCTCTGAACTCTCTCCAAGATGTCAATACCCAAGTGCATTACTCTACATTTATCAACATTAAACTGCAGCTGCCCCTAAACTATTTTCTTTTGGCTTATTCCACCAGGAACGTCTACCCTGTTGCAGGTCTTTGTACCATCTGCAAGAAGACATACGGTACCTAAGGCCTTCAGGACATTAGTCAATGCATGAAGCATGGGGAATAAAAAAAAGTTCTCATTGGATGCCCTTGTATTAAAAAGAACACTACCATTAATTCAGTCTATAAACCTATGCACCTTTAAGCATGATTATGTATAGGAATTGCCTCCTGTGGGGTAGCAGAGCAGCTACCTCGCTGTGATCCTGTTGATATATAAAGCTTCCGCAGAAGCAACATCAGACCCGAGCTGTGTTTTTTCATTCATCTTTTAATGCTAACTACAAATGATCCAAAATAATTTGGGATCAACTGGCATAAGGTACAGAAGATACACCTGCTGTTATATATATAACATATACATATCAACCCTATTTACGGATGTGAGTTTGTCATACCAAGCCACAAAAGTCCTGTATATCATAATAACAAGCTCGAGAAATGTTTCTAACTCTTTGAAAGATTCCAGATGAAAACAAACCTCTATCTATGAAGGTAGAGAAAAGCAGTTAAATCCTGACAAACGAGAAGCACGCAGATCGGTAATAATGAACATGTTTAGCTGAAGTGCAGCTGTACCTGGCATAATATGTTTTTAACGTAGCTCCCGCATTGTGTTTGCACTTCAAGATCAAAGGAATCCATGATAGTCCAGTATTTCTCAGCTATGGTGTTATCCTTCTCCTGATCGCAGCATCCAAAGTTCTCATATTGAGAACAAAACTCCAAGTGGGAGGCCGGTTTAAAAGGAGGTCCATAATCCAAACATTGGGGGTGACCTGAAGCTCTACCTGCGTTGGAGATAAACAGGTAGAAGGCAATTCCAAGAAAGAATCTGGTAGAGCGCTCCGTGCGCACCATTCCGACCCGAAACTTCAGCCTCTACTACTGAACTCCAACATTTTCTCAGGCAATTTAAACCTGCACTTCACGCTCCTCCCAGCACTACTGGTGTCCAGCAACGTCCTTCCCCTGCCACTGAAATACTACTTTCTGTTCATTCCAATGTTTACTCGAATTCCCCTCGTTATTCTTCCCATCAGGTGAAAAAGCTTAAAAGGCAGAAAAAGATAAAAATCAACTCTTGCTTACCCCGTTTCCCGGTGAAGCCTGATAAAAAAAAAAAAAAAAAGTGTTTACTAAATTTTGGTTTTAAAAAAAAAAAGGGCAAAAGTAATTAAGGGTTGTATACTCTAACCCTGAATGGCCTCGACTATTGTAATCATTTTTAGAGTTAAGGGGTTATTATCTAGCAAGGGAAACTGTATAGGCTTTTATAATAGGGACGTATTTCATATATAATTAATATAATTATATATATATATATATATATATATATATCAGTGTGGTTTAATAAAGGAGATCTTGCCGAGGAGTAGACTTCATTAAAAAGGCTAAAAACAAAAATAAAGGGATGTAGTGCGAACGATCCAGCTTCATGATAAGCAATTAAGGTAAGTTAGGACTCGCCAAGATTTGGGGTATTTTGACGTAGTGGCGTCAACTGACTGAATCCCCAGTATTCATACCTCAGATAGGGGCTTTTAAAGAGCATGTGCTGGGAGTGCACGGATTCCTTACTTTATTTTGTGTACTTTATTAGGAATTACTACGGAAAAGTTTCATTTGGCTGCAATTCACTGTTTAGTGAATAAACCCCCGGAGACAAAATGGAATTAAATGCTACAAATCCGATGTATTTTGTATTGTTTTCTAGAAAATAAGGACTGCTTTTGGAAGAGGAATGCTGTAATGGCCTCATCTGGGGCTTTATATCAGGGGGGTCTATTTAAAAAAAGGTTCAAGTGAGCAGCATTGGCTGAATATTGGAAACTTGTCTATTTTTGTAGTGAACTTGACAGAAGATCATATCAATTTGTCTAATCATGGATATCAAATTGAGTTGAGTTGTCCATCGAGTTGAAAAAGGACTGCAACTTGACAAATTCAAGGTGGAGGTGAGTTGACCTAGAGCTCCATCAAACTCAACAGAGCTGCCCAAGACAACGACCAACTCAACCGGCAACTCAACTAACGTCAAGACTCGCATGACAGAATGGGCAATGGACTCGCAAAATGAACTTGGCCTACAGCCTCAGTGAAATAAGGCTGGGGTGACAGATATACATAGAAGCAACAGAAACCACTCATAAAGATGTTTTGCTTTGTTCCCTTGAATAGGAATTTACATTTACCAAGAACGATTAAAGGTCAGGCAAACAATCTTGGTTTTGGAAGATAGAACGTTGTTTGTTTGTTTTTTGTCTAAATTAAGTCATATGATACTTCTGTCGGCAGTAAAAAGCTACGACGTTGTAGCGGTCCGGATGTATCTAAATCATTGAACATAAAAGGGTTGACAACTGATGTGAAGCCATATATGTAAGATAAACTACCGGCCATAAACAGGAGTCATATTGCGGAGGGGAGGGGTTATGAGAAGCACGGGATTTGGAAGAGGTCTGTGAGACTGAGAATTAACCCCTTCGTGACCAATGATGCACCACGTACGTCATGAAAAGTTGTCCCTAGACAAGCAATGACGTACCTGATACGTTATGGGTTAAAAAGGCCCCACATCGCGGTAAACGCAGGGTCGCCAGTGTAGCTGACCACACCGTCTACAGCAGATTCCCTGCACGTCTGTGAATGTCATCGCTTCTACGGCCAATCACACGCGCGGATATCGTTAAATGACAAAGGTAGAGCTTGTAAAGGTGATTCCCTGGGTCCCAAGACCTAGATTTAATTGTAAAAAAAAAACCTAAGGGGTTATTTTGTTTTTCATATATAGGTTTAAGTTTATATCTTGTTGTTAGCGTGATGAGGGTTAGTTAGTGGGGAATTTAAACAGGTGAATATTATATAAGAATATTTTGTGGTTTCCAAATCAGGGCAGCTTAACAAATATATTTTTGGTATTTAAACCAGCTGTGGATAATTTATATACCTGTGAATAAATGAGAGCATTTTTTTTTAAAATCCCATTTTTTTATATTTTAGATATAAAAATAATGTCTTACATATACCAATACAGTTACATATTAAAAACACTACTGAAAAAATGTATATAAATTAAGTGGGTTTGAACGCATTTGAACGCAAAAGGGGCAATTTCCCAAAAGCAGCCGGTATCTCTAGAGCCCTTGAGACAGAAAGCACCCTGGCACAGGAAACACTCACTGCTCACAACGCAGACAGGAAGTGCCAGTGGAACAAACCAACAGAGGCGGGGGGGTGGAATCTACCTAACTTTCCCAGTAGTTTTTTTGCTTTTAATCACACCCTGACACACAGGGGTCTGCCGGATTAATGGGTAAAAGGGGCATCTGTGTACAGGGGTCTGCCGGATTAATGGGTAAAGGGGCATCTGTGTACAGGGGTCTACCGGATTAATGGGTAAAGGGACATCTGTGTACAGGGGTCTGCCGGATTAATGGGTTAAGGGGTATCTGTGTATAGGGGTCTGCCGGATTCATGGGTAAAGGAGCATCTGTGTACAGGGGTCTGCCGGATTCATGGGTAAAGGGGCATCTGTGTACAGGGTCTGCCGGATTAATGGGTTAAGGGCCATCTGTGTACAGGGGTCTGCCGGATTAATGGGTAAAGGGGTATCTGCCCCTTTTGCCCTGTGGTAAAGTCAGCCTTCCCGATAGCTTAGGGATTTGGTTTGTCACTCGGGGTAATTGTTTTGGGGATATTTGATTTAAAAGGCTGCTCAATTAGTGTTCTCTCCTATCTAATTAGGATAAAGTACAAAGTTGGCCAAAAGCTGCCATTGTAACCATAAAGAGAGCGAGATGGGGAGGGGGAAAAAATAAAAATCGCACAATGCATTAAAACATGCAATATTCATATGAAGTAAGTTAAATAATTACTAGCGTCTTAATGTTCCAATAGAGAACACCAATCAGGCTTCATCTGCAGACAATTAACTAACAGAAAGGAACAGAAATATTTTCATGGCCATAACAATTTACGGAACGAGCTGGACACGATCCATTTCCTCTTGGAAAGGACCAACACACAAAGATATAGCTCAAGGGTGACATGTGTCCTTCAAATAAACCTCAACATAAACATATCATAAACACGCTCAACATAAAACGCTGGTGAAAGACCTCACATATCTGATTTACTTTACTCTGAAAATATTCTTTGGAGATCGAGAAGTACAGGCAAAAATCACTTTTTTATTATTATTTTTTTTTTACCATTTACGGTATTTTTTATTTTTAATGTTGAATTTTTTTTTTATTCTAAATAAAACACCCTTTTATAATTTTACATTTACTTTCCAGGGTTTCTATGCCATTTTGTATCTCATCTTACAATACATTATAAAACATTCAAATAAAAAAAAAAAAAAATAAGAATAAAGCAATCATCAATCAACCCATCATCGTTAAAATCTAATTATTGCCGAGACCGTGTGCAGGGGGGGCTCTTAGGGCACATTGTAACACACACATTGTGCCATATATTGATGAACACACGGAGTAAAATAGTATCAAGAGAGAATAATAGACCGTATCTGTAACAATGTTTTTGCACGGCTAGTCATTGACTAGTGTGGTTCCCCTATAACGTATAGTGTACAGTTACCAGGTAGAGGGGTAAATGGGTACCCTAGGGCAAATTTTTGTGCTTCATGTTCCCACCTGGCTTCTTTGAAGCTGGGGGAGGATTGCGCAACACAACATGTTCCTAAAGTGCCGCTTTATGCAAGCGTTTCCGATGTTTCTTTAACACCGCTCTACATGAAATAACTCACATAAAAGAAGCGGCAAGGACCTATGGGTTGCCGGTAAGAGGTTTTCGGCGTGATAAGGGTATTATGACTACATCCTCGGCCAGAAGGCAGGGATCTGATGCACGTGGCCAGTGCGTGGCCTCAAAGGTCAAGGTGACGATTAAAACCTCTTTCCAAAATAACATCTAAAATTATGAGAAGATGCATGAACAATTCCAATAAATGGCGGAGACATTACCAATTGTATCCAATAATAAGCAGCTTGCTCAAAGCTAGAGGTGTTAGTGTGTACGCGAGTATGTCTCTCCACAACCTGCCCGTGATCTCCGCCGCCTGCAAAGGTTGGAGAAAAGGGGAAGCTTCCCGGGACAGTGTCCACAAATCAGGACTGTCCTGTGAAAATCTGGACTCTTGGGACGTACGCAGCTGGCAATTAATTAGTCTCTTTTTTAGTTGCAGATTTTAGTTACAGACTTCAGTACAAAAAATTCTTTAAATAGCTTGAATACTATAAATTGACTATTTCACATTCTAGTTATACCTTTCTGGGTACAATAAAAATTCACTTCTTTTACGGCGATACCAATAAAAAAAAACAGCCATGTTCACAGCAACACCTGTCACCGTCACAAGCTGCGAATCATTATGTAGAGTTGCTAAATTCTTCTCCATTTATTGCAGCTGGTTTATTCATTAAGTACACTAGGTGAAGTTATTAAGCTCCAAGCTTTAAGTTTCTTCCAGGTAAAACCTTCTAGTAATCATATAACATTTTTTTCTAGAATAAAAAAAACCATTGTAATGATGAGAAAACACAGGGTATAAAATCACGTGAATTTGGAACTCCAACCAACATTCCATAGAATGTTACATGAATTACATGTTACATGAATTAACATTTACTGGTAAAACTTTTTTTATATTCAGGCTTTTTCCTTTTTTCATAAATTAAGATTTTGGGGGGTCGTCTTCTAATCAGGTATATAATAAGACAAACTTGGGTAATTAAGTAACACAGTGTGTTATTACATTGCTTTCAAACAGAAGGGCTCATTAACGGCTTTATAGAGTTTTTTAAAGCTAAATTAGCGTAAAACAACATTTTATATGTTTTATTGTAGATTCACGATTCCTTCTTTATACCCCAAATGTGGGTTACGAAGAGATTTTTTAACATGGGCCCGTCCACTGAGTCTGCGGCACCGCCGGCTTTATTATCTAGCAAAAATATATTACACACGGGGCTGGAATGCCTCTGTGGGTTTATCACACTACAACCCATGACTATATAAAATAAAGCACATTTCAAGCTCATGGACATAAAAAATGTGTAGTTTAGTAAAAAAAAAAAAGTGCTTTTGTATACAATTTTATTTTAAATTAGAAAAGGTGATGTTGCTTCACCATCCTAGCAACTCATAGAGTACATAATGAGGAAGAGAGTTCAGAGGAACGTAAAAACAAGACTGTGATAATGCTAAGTTACCGCTGTTAAAGATACAGATCATTACAGGTCCACAGATGGAGACAGGGAGGTGAAACTTACGCGGAAAAAATACCAAAAAAACACAAATAAAAATATTCCTGAATCTTTTTGATAGGCTGGAATACTCTGAAGCAGGGGCAAAGGTGGTGCCTTTCTCAGTAGGAGTTGAGGACTGCCTTCCTCTACTAAGAAGAACCCCATGAAGCCGTTATGAAGAACAGATCGGGTTTAATGAGAATAATTACCACTTCAAAGGAAATATGGGTCATCCTTTCTAAGTTGAGCTAAAGATGAAAGCTCCTGCTATTGCTGCATGTAGAAAACTCCCCATCATGTCGTCTGAAGATAGATTACTTCTGGTAATCGCCTTTACAGCCGAACTACACGGTCTAGTAATAAAATGCTTAATTGCACTTAAGAACAGCGAATAGAGATGGGTGCATCTTAGAGGTGGCCCTTTTGGCCTCAGAGAAGAATCGCTGGCGCGTTACTAACGTGCCAGCGGCCGGAGTTTATTCAAAAACAAAAAGCATGCACTATATGGACATTCACCAGTATGGACTTTGATGACATCACATTCAAAAAGACATTGGTGTAGCTGCCCCCCCCCCTTTTCAGCTATAACGGCTTCCACTCTCCTGGGAAGGCTTTACAAGACTTTGGGGAGTTTATGTGGGAATTTCTGCCCATTCATCCAGTAGAGGGTTTGTGAGGTCAGACACTGATGTTGGAACGAGACGCCCGGCTCGCAATCTCCGTTCCAGTTCATCCCAAAGGTGTTCGATGGGGTTGAGGTCAGGGCTCTGTGTGGCCGGTCAAGTTCCTCCACACCAAACTCATCCAACCATGGCTTTATGCGCTGGGGGAGTCATGCTGGAATAGAGAAGAGCCTTCTTCCCACAAAGCTGGAAGCATTGTCCAAAACATCTGTATTCTAGAGCATTAAGATTACCCTTCACTGGAAGTAATAAGCACAACCCCTGAAAAACAGCCCCAGACCATTATCCCTCTTCCACCAAACTTTACAGTTGGCACAATGCAGTCAGCCAAACGTTCTCCTAGCATCCGCCAAACCCAGACTCGCTCATCAGACGGTCAAACACATTACACGTTTCCACTGCTCCAGAGTCCAGCGACCACATGGACGATCCGACGCTTGGGATCGCACTTGGTGATGCGAGGCTTGCATGCAGCTGCTCAGCCACAGAAACCCATTCCATGAAGATATTAATGGCAGTGGAAGTTTGGACCTGTGGCAATGAGGCCGATTGAAACACCCGAGTTCAATAATTAAGAGGTGCGTCCAAATTTAAAGATTTAATGCAGCGTCACAAGAAGCCTCCAGATCGGTGCTTTGTTGAACGCTTTGGAGCATGACCAAGTCACTTCCGAGTCTAGCCCCTCAAATCCTAACAAGTCTCCTACAGAGGCCGTGACCATTCATTGTACTCTTGATAAGGGGAACCAGAGACCCATCTTGGGTACAAATAATATTTGCACTGCTTCCAATAAACCCCTTACTGCAAGCCATATCCGCATTTTGCTTTTTGGCCATCAAATCAGCCTCACTCTCCCACTATGGCCATGGGGTGGTATGGGATTAGTGTACATTTTAACCTCTCCAGGGCACAGGGATGCAGGGGTATTATTCGAGGCCTATATGCACCAGGTATGTTGAAATAGATTATCTAAGCCATCTAAAAAGAATTAGGGTGGTATATTTCAAGGGATTTTCACTATGGTTGTTGGTTCCTTAGAATATTTAAAATATCTGTTGTACCTTTTTCTCCTTTGTTTTGCCCCAACACCACCAACCCCTAATCACCAGTTGACTCAATGGGTCTGAGGCACAGAGAAACCATTCAATAACCTCAAACTAAACATGAAGTTAACCATTTTAATGTGTTACTGTACTGTTAATCATATCATATAGCATTCTACTACAAACTTTTTCCCCTTCCTTGAAGTCCGGGATGCCGTGCTTCCACTGTCCAAGTGGAGAGCAGGTCCCTAATCTACAGCTACTGGGTTGAACGCCCCTTCTCTTCCCGACCAAGGTAGGGCCGGATCTTCTAGGGTCCCCTTCGAAGAGACCCACTGAAGTCTTGAAGGCAAGATGGTGGCCAGAAGGCTCAACCCTCCTTGATCTTAGCCAAAAAGGCAGAGAAGCTCATCGGCAGTTACATAATACGCAGAACGGGACAGCGTTTCATGTCTGAAAATAACTTTCACAGAAAGTTAACTTTATTAGCGTGATTTACAGAAACATGAAGTTAGCTGGACAACATGTTTCGTGGAAATACCTCTCAGTGTGAGAGCTGCTTCTCTAATGAGATCAGAGTCTCGTTATTAAGCCCTGGTAGATTGCAACAGTTTCCATTCCAGATGTCCGACCAGTCTCAATCCGGACGCGCGGGTCGGCGCTCCTTCACAAACCTCGCTATACTCTTGAGGTACGTCTTCTGCTCTTTACTTACAAGGGTGCGGAGGGCAGAAAAATAACTGCATGCTGTTGGTAGATTTGGGAAAGGCAAAAACAATTATTTCTGTATAGAGAGCGATCTGCGAAGGTAGCAGGTTATGCATGCATGCATGACTACGATGGCGCTATATAAATGCTGTACTAGTTACCGTGACCCAGTAAAATCGCAGCCGCCCAGGACTTTTCCATTGCCAGCTCCTCGTTCAGCTGGCAGTCTTTCTTGGCATGGAGTACAGTGAAGTGGTACGCAGGCCACCAACTCTTTCTGGTCTGCCACTGATCTCCGATCCAGGCTTGCTGATCACTGAGGGGAGAAGAAAACAAAAAGGGTTAACAGCACGAAGGGGGGCACCTGCCAATCATCCATAGTGTAATTATTCATATACTCACATTTAAAATAGCACGGGGGCACCTGCCAATCATCCATAGTGTAATTATTCATATACTCACATTTAAAATAGCACCAAATGATTAAATGATGAGCACTGGCAGCCTTTGATAGGGTATGAAGATTGGAGGGGTCAGTGCAAGGGCAGTAATGATTTATAGCATTTTTGCCTCCATCTGCTACACGCTTATCTCTTTCATCGGCAGCCACATACGTATCCGTGGTTGGCAAGGTGGACCCCCATTATCAGGGTACACAGTCACTGTAGGGTCCCCCCATTACTGTTAGTGTATAGGCTGATCCCCAGCAATCACTCACCTCCCAGAGCAGAGGTAACGCACGGCAAGTTTACACCTAAAAGCGGACGGAAAGCAGAGAATGCCGCGGATTCCTTTAGTATAATTTATGGGATTTCACCTGATCTTCTGTGTTCCTATCGTATGAACGATTACATATACTGGATACATTTACAAAGAAGGGCGAGTCCAGGCTTTCCAGATCAAAATACAACTCAAAGTACTTTCATTATTTTGTTTTGGAAACATTCTTTATACAAACCCCCCCCCCCCAGAAAACTAATATGGCTGTAGCGGGTTAAAAGGCAGGGCAGTCCCAATGATTCAGTTCCATAGTAAGCAAGACATGCTAGCATTAGACAGGTCTCGCCAAAATTGGGGTAGTTTGAGGCAATGCCCTCAATCTTTATAGATAGGTGCTTTAAAATAGCATTAGCTGGGATTTTGAGATGTTTAAGGCGGTGTAAGTTTCCCTTTAAACACAAGAAGTGCCAGGAAAAGCATTACGCATCTTTTTTTAATCATCTCAGAGCCGGTCATACATGCAAACACACAGCATTCGTACTCGGATATAGTTTTGGATTCCCATATAAAATCCCATAAAGACGTGACCATAGAAAATACCATTTCAGGGTTCTCTTCAACTGTTTCCTTAGACACTTCCAGGCTTTCACATCTTCCTTCCACCCCGCAAAATCCAGCAGGTCGAAAAGAACCCGCAGCGCGTGTTGACGGTGCTCTTCTGAGCCTGGCAATGCAACGAGACGGCTGGTAAATCTCTCCGCGGGGCAAGAGGGTGGCAAAACATGGCACGTACAAAACGAAGAATCACCCGACACCGTGTAATGCTCAGCAGCTGCTGATGCATTTAAATTGTAAGGCTGCCAAACGCAGTGTTAGTTTCTAACCCACATAAAATTAACCGCATTAACAATGGAAAGTTGTTCTTTTAACAATTATAGTACCGGATTTTTCAAGGAGTTGGCTGAATTCCAGCATGAGCTTGTGCGATGGGACCCGGCAGTGCAAAGCCTAAGGACGAGGGACAAGGGGAAAAGAAAAATAAAGATCATTAAGACCAAAAAGAATATAATGGAATCAGGAAACAATTTACCAAGTTCTTCTGCAACGCAAACAGCATTGAGTGTTAAACACGCATGGGATGGGCATACGGCTCTTGAGATCAAAAGGAAAGAGCAAGGACGGATTAGATTCTATATAGCGAGCATTATGGGCGGCCTATGTGGGTCATACCCCACGCCAGAGTCGGTTTGTAATTCATTGATTTTGTGGCACTCGTGGCTTTTGCATAGAATAGAAAATACATCCAACCTCCAAAGTCTTGATGAGGGTTTTGCTCGGAGCTTCATTGCGTTTGAGGAAATCATACAGGTACACATAGGCGTTTGGATTTGCAGGATTTTTGCTGTTATAAGCGTAGTCTGTCAAAACCTTCTCAATCTCTTCCCGCTTTCCAGACCGCTCTAGAAGCTGGAAAAAAGCACAAGGAAACAGATCAACCAACATCTTTGTGATATAAATTGCCAGCACGGTCCTCCATAGTGTTAGCGGGCCGCTGGGTGTTCTCCATTTGAATCGGCCCAACTGAGCGTGTTATACGGCACAGGGGCTGCCGTCTCCCCCTGGACCGGGCCAGATTACGCCACTCATGGGATCTGCAAGATTACCCCTTCATATTAAGTATTCTCCCTTTTTGTTATAATACAGTCGATCACGCACAATGGGGTTTATCCACCAGCAGTGAGTATCTGCTGCACGAAGAGCCTGGCTGGCCCTGGATAATGTATAGCTAAACAGGCAGGATTTATTCAAAGTATCCTCATCCATTGCATTATACAGGGAGAGCCCGGTCCTTATTGCTGGAGAAACCCTGACAGTGTGGGCCCTTCATGGTGTACGGCAATGGCGATGAAACCCCAACCTCTGCAAACTACCCTTCCAACTCGCCCTTTAGCGAATAAAGCCCAGCGCACATAGTCATATAAATAAATAAAAAAAAATCAGGGGATCAGATTTCTTTTGAACAGGAGTAGAATATATATATAGACTATATATAAACAGACTCAGATATTGTGTATCTCAGAAACAGATGTTTCCACCTAATTTTACCTTTTCCAGGAACTTAACCTAAAAAAAGTGAGGATGGCCTGTAGTTTTTTTTGCTCAACTGTCTTTTTTATAGACAACTTTCTGCAGTTTTATAACATTCCTTTAGAAGGCAGGGCTATTAATGCTTTAATCAACAACAGAAGAATCATTTAGAATAGTAAAAGTTTTCAAAGAAGAAAAAAATAAATAAAACTAGTAAATTTTACATGTACGTAGCAGAGAACAAAGGGGTCCCAAATGCCGGGATGTTTAATGAGCTCTTCAAAACTAGCAGCTGTCTGTCTGAGAAAACCCTCAAGGTCCTGAGACGCACAATCGACATCTGGAAAAGAAAACATTAAAAACCCATTGAATGAAATGAAAAAAAAAACTAATTATTTTTTTTAATTTGAGGGGCAATAGAATTCTGCAAATTAACCAATTAAAATACTAACTAGATATTATTATATTTTATTTATATAGCGCCAACAGTTTACGCAGCGCTAGATACTAATGTAAAGTAGTTTTGCACCGTGTAGGATTAGGGTGAGATGTATAATAGAATTTTAAATTCTTTAATTCTAACATCACAGACACTCCATGTTTAAACAGCGTATATGGCGTATAGATTGCAGGAAAGACTAAGGATCTCAATATGTTTGTCTTGGAGGAGATCTAATAGAAACATTTAAATACACAGGGACGGAAGCGTTTTCAAAGTAGGAGATATTTGGTTACGAAGAATATATATGGTATTTGCAATTGGCATGCGCAGAATTGTTTAAAAGAGACAACAGCGCCCCATTAATTAAGAACGCATTCACGTTGTCTCCCCACTTTTGGCCGCTTGAAGCAGCCGATCAGCAATAGGAAAGATTACTGCATATGGGGGGCTTCTGTAGAATCCTTCCTTGCATTTGCAAATAGGGACAACAGTAACTTAAGGGGCCACACAGCTACCACATGCATTAACGTGGATAAGACAGCTGGAGTCTCTCTCTAAGTTCCGTTTTGTCACAACACAGTAGTCCTTATCAGTGAATAAAGCAAAAAGCTAGAGAGACCCTCAGATTGCTTACCATCCTCATTCGCCGATGATTGTTTGTCCAACCAGATGTTAAATTCCACCAGCGCTTTGTACGCCTGTATGAGCGCAATGTTCTTTTCCTCTGACGCGGAGATCTTTCCGTATCGCCAGATCTCCGCGAGCGTGAGGGTTCGGCAGGCGTCCTCCGGCTGGCCGTGGCACACAAGATAGTAGAACTGCTCCAGAGTTATCTGCAAGTCACCAAACAACGCTCAAAGTTATGGCAAACACAAAAAATGTCAATGCAGCTTTGTTTTCAAAATTAATTTTAGCATGCAATATGTAGGGCTTTGAGCAAAGAAGAGAAGCGATGGAAGCATTTTAATACATAACGTCATTTACCAACGTACAGGAGGGTTTCAAAAAGGAGAAATGTTAGAACGAGAGATTGTGATCTAAAACAAGAACGTAAAGCATTCTGATGCATCACAGGGAAGTTTACTTTACTGAGAGGGCGGTAGATAAGGGGAACAACCTCCTGGCCGAATTGGTAGAGGTTAATACAGTGAGAATTTAAAAAACGCATGGGGCAGGCACACGGCTACCCTGAATAAATCAATGCGGGGAGCAAACAGTCTACTTTATCTGCTACCAAAAAGCATAAAAAATAAATAAATGAAGTGCAAAAAGCTGGCAAACAGGGGAGGGCTGGCACCTTCTGGCCTTGGGGGCAGGTAAAGCCAGATGTTTGTATAAAGAGGACCCTCAAAGCTCTCAGTAAGATACCCCCGGTTGCCTACTTTCCAGAAATATATACTTGGTGCACCGTTTTATTTGTGATTACTTTTACAAACCTGTATACTAACTCAAAATAATAATACTTTGTGGCAACTAGACATTTCTGTTGCAAAGACATTAATTCTCACACACATATATGAAAAAAAAAAATATATAAAATAAAAAAAAAAAAAAGTATTTTTCAAGGTCAAGACACCTAATAACTATTTTGGACAACTCAGCTATTTTGACAATTATACCAAAATCGATATTATGCATACTAAATGTTGGATTTTACAGCTAAAAGTGGTATCAAGAAAGCCTGTGGAAAAAAATATATAATTTGTGCAGGTTCAGTAAAAATGAAGAAATAAAAAAAGGGGACCATAGCTAAGGAAACATTGTAAAAATATGAAAATGAGGCTTTTGGGTACAGCGGCTCTGTAAAAGGGGTTAAAGAAAGATGTAAAAGACATACTAATATAGTTATGAGCTTTAAATTAGAACTAGTAATGACTGCAGTTTCTGTTCAACCTGGACGTTACCCCGTTAGTTTGCAATAAGAAGCCAAATGTTTTATAGCTTATTGCAGCTGCGCGTCTGAACCACAAGGTGTCGCTGTGCGCATGCAGATCTATCGTATTCCGCTTTACGTCATGATATAAGTCCGGCTTCCAGAGTCACTAAAACACCCCAACTTATCAAATGTCCCAAACACTGAAGTCTCCGCATTTACTCGTTAAGAATATTTATAAATCCGGACTTCCCAGATCACTTAATGCACTGATATCCAGGTATTTTTGAGAAAAAAAA
Source organism: Spea multiplicata (assembly GCA_009364415.1). Classification (NCBI taxonomy): domain Eukaryota; kingdom Metazoa; phylum Chordata; class Amphibia; order Anura; family Pelobatidae; genus Spea; species Spea multiplicata. The sequence goes on along the minus strand of VKOC01018845.1, from coordinate 36,898 downwards.
AACCCATCATTTAATATCCACTAGTTTGGGGATCCCTGGTGTAGAGAGAGGAGTGCTTTGTCCCCCCCCCCCCCCCCCCCGCCCCCCGCACCTCCCGCCCCATTCTCTGCAGATACCCAGCACTCGCAGACATAAAGGTTCGGTAAACGAAGCCGTCGGGCGGTGGGTAATCTGTAGATGATATGGATATTTTCACCAATACTAAAAGGGGCAGCCGATATATCCTCACCTTGACGTAATTCTTTACCCCGACATTCTTCATGGCCTCGTTAAAAAAGCTGACATCTTCCATAGTGCTTTTCGGGTGATTTAGAAGAATCTCATTTCCCAGCCTCCAAATTACCTGTTAATACAAAAGCGTTGTTTTAGCAAACAGGAGAAAGACATAATTATGAACAAAAGGGTAAATGAAACAAGTTGCTGATAGATAAAACACAGATTATCCATGTGCTGAGTAGCTACATGCGTTAAAATCTGTAACATCTGTAACACTTTACAGCTCGGTATACTAAAATATTTTAGTCTGTAAATGCCATAATATGATTATATTTACATATTCGAAAACAAATACTGTTTATTCCATGAAAGCAGCCATCCTAGCTTGTTTTTCTCAGGCTCTGCAGGGTTATTCCTCCCTATTAAGTTAGCATAAAACATCTCCAAAATATTGTAATAAACTGAATGTGAAATGTTACAGTTCCTCTTTAGATACTTGGAGTGATTAAAATAGAAGAATATTTAAAAGCTAAGCTCTGAAATTTAACCCTCAATTAGCCTTTTAAACTTGGATCAGTGAGCACAGCGTGCCACTGGAACACAGGAGTGATGGGAGTGATAAAGGGCCATTGGAACACAGGAGTGATGGGAGGATGGGGAGTGATTGATAAAGGGCCATTGGGAACACAGTGAAGTGATAAAGGGCCTCTGTTACGCCTATGAAGAGATTCCATTAAAAATCAGCTGTTTCCAGCTACCATAGTCATTTACAACATTAACCCCGGATTTCTGATCCATTTCATATTTTAACTGACAAAATCTGCTTTTCTCATAATAAAAAACCCCACAACATTTCTCAATGCCCCCAAACTTTTTAATATTGTGTATATGATTAAAAGTATAAGAAACAAGCATTTTGCGAGGATTTATCCCATATACCGTAATAATTGGAAGTTTTTTCTCTCAATTATAGTGAATGTTCCAGATTAATTACGCAAAACAATTAATGACCAAAGGCAACAGCATTGAGACATGAACGGTGTGTGTGCTTTTTAGATTGTAAGCTCACAAGCCCACCATTCTTGCCATGAACTCAGTGTGCCAGTTCCATAGATGGCAAGCTCAGGGGTCCTCGACTCCTGTCGTAGCTGTAGGTGTCTTTGCTGTATTTTTATTAACCCCCAGGCGCCGTCACCCCTGTTAACCCGATTCCGGATCTCATTTAGATCTCACCTCCGGAGCTTGCCTCTGTCTTTTGGTCGTGCGATCTTCGAGAGTTTGAAAATAGCTCATCATAAGATCGGCCGCCCTCACCCATTCGCCCTTGGACATAGCTTGATGAATGAGCCTGAAACACAGATCGGTAGTCCTGCGGAACGAGTTGGCTATAGAAGAACCTGCAAACCAAAGTCACTTATTATATTCATTCCAACGTTAATTAATGGGCAAGAGGAAAAGAAACACTACAGAATTAAAAATAGTTAAAAAAGAACAAACAAGACAAAACCCGTTAACTATTTGCTGCTCATACAGACACACTCTGAACTAGGCGGATACTCAATACCCCTAGTTCTCTAGGAGGTAGGTGTAAAGAAGAAATGCTCGTGAAAGGTGGTAAAAGGCAATCACTATAGCAACCACTGGCATGCTCCTCACGATTGGCTCACTTATAATACTTTGCCCCATATTATTTCATTATGCATTATCCCCCCTTAGGAGTTTTGATTCTACCCAAACCTTGCACAGTTTTCGTTTTGTAACGGCGAGATCCCACAAGCGGGTAATGAAGAAGCCGGCATTGGGGTTGAAGGCTAGGAGATTTTCGACTGTGTTTGCATTGAGGGTGATAAGTATAGAAGACAGATCGAGAAATTAAAAAGAATGAAAAAATGCAATGTACTTTTATTCGCCAGTCCCACGCGCCTCTTCTTCAGAAAAATCCCTTTGTACTGATCCGGCTCCTCCGTCAGATCGCATGAATGGTCGCTTAGTTCTTCCATCTTTGAATCTGAAATAAGGCAAAAGAATAATATTAACGTCACTTAATCTTAACCTTGCAGATTATTAGGTAACCGTTCACACGGTTATTACTAATGATACAGCTGCCAGGTGATGACTTCCCACCAGAAACCAGCGGGGTCTCTCAGCATTCTATATACTACGTAACTTAACGGTAATTCCATCGATAAGTAAACTCAGGATGTACTTACCCCCGGGGCTCTGCTGCGGAGCACAATTTGAAGAAGTCGGCGGGATGTCAGCGCAGGCGACAAAGGCACTTGAAAGTACTGTTTGCGTTGCGTGAGCTCAACTCCGATGTATGCACTACTGAGCTTGTGTGGGAAGCATACTTAAGTACATTTTCTTATTTCACTTGAGGCAGGCAGCGGGAGGAGAAAAAGTAAAGACAGAAAAATATCAGTTTGCACGAAGTCAAATAAGTAGAAGAAAATGGTCCACGGAAATCCATTTTAGAGCTTCAGCAGGGGCTCGAGTATTAGAGTGGATTACTGCAACAAAGCCTCAGCATCTGAGTATCTGAGTATCTGCCATGAATACATAGAAAAGGCAGGAGTGCGTAGTTTATATATTCTTATGTATAGCGCCAGCATATTCCACGGAGCAGTACAATGGGAAAAACAGGGCATAGCAAGTACTGGGTAACGGTAACAATTTTACTTACAGACACAAAAGGTTCCTTACCTTGCTCAAGAAGCTTTCACTCTAAATTAATGAATTCTGCAATTATCACACATGCAGCCAATCCACCCAGCCCAGCGCACCTGCTGCTACACCAAAGTCCCTATGGGCCTAAATCACATACACGAAGCTAATGGACGCAGGGCCACAGCTTGCAGTTGAAATGCTAATATTCTGTGAAAGTTACTATTAGCGTTTCTCTAACCCAAAATAACGCGAAAACATTTAATTCCATGTATTACGTAATTCCCTCACGCCGCGTTCAGATCCTTGCACGGCTAGTATAATAACACGGAAAAAAAAAACCAAATATTTCCATCCCCGATCTCACCACGTCAGGCACAGGATCCCTCCGACCATGCTGCTTCCGGTTTCATTCCGCCCCGCCCCTATAAAACAAGCATCGACCGCCATATTACGACTGGCACGATCTCCGGAACTTACAAACCAAAGCGGTTCCGGTTAACTACCCCGTCGCGTTTGTTTTTCCCTCAGTTGACTCGTCTGCGCATGTGGCAAGTGTAGCAATGGCTTCTGGTAGTTGTAGTTTTGGGGCACTCCTTAGCCTCTGACGTGTTTAGTTGTGATGTTGTTGACATCATTAATAACATTTTTTAGTATGAAAGTTTTTTTTTTATATGGTCGACAATGTGTTTTGTTTTTGAGGGGGAAGCATTTTGCCACCACTCTTGTAGAGTGATAAATCTTACTCTTTAACAAGAACTGTCACTTTTGGGGGGAAATAAAACCATACTTGCCCCAAAATATATTTGTGGGGGTTCACTAAATGAGAACGGGGGGAGGGGAGTTACGGCTGAAGAAAGTCATGGCAAAAACACCAAAACTGCTCTGGCCCTGTGGTGTAAGGAAAGCCCTGGTCCGTAAGGGGTTAATGCCGAATGAATAATATGTCCCTGTCCCTTTATTTATGCCCCTCTCCAGGTATTCTACCCATGGCTGGGGTACCAGGGCAGAAATGAGGGGCAAATCCCACCCCTGGCCATTTACAGAAAAAATATAGCCTCCACTCCTTAACCCTTCCCTTCCCTCCTCTCTTAGCAGTAGCTCTCTCTCCCTCCTCCCCCCGGGCTGCCCTTCCTTGCAGTCTCCTCCCCCACATCCTTGCCGTGTTGTCTCCTGCTGACGTGTCTGCCTCTCTCTGCTCATGCTCGCTCCCCACCATCTACCGGACACCGCCACCCTGCCGACATGGCTGCGGCCAGACACCCCATCTACCTGCTGCTCCTGCTGGCTCACCTCCCCCAGGGCAGCCGGGCGCAGGACCGGAGGTTCTCGGAGCTGAAGCGCTGCGCTGATCCCGAGTGCAGCAGTGAGTGCCCTTATCTTACTGCACGGGGGGCAAAAGTCCTCGGGGTGGGGGGGAGAGAATGCACTCCCCCCCCCTACACTTTACCCCTCTCCACTTTCTCCTCTCACTTTATTACCCCGCTGCTGCTCCTGCGCACTTCCCTCCCGCTCTGTTTGCTCCATGCATGCTCTTCTATATATATATTTATAATCTGTACTTTTGCGTCATATGTACTATGTGCGCACGCTGCGTCACCTTGGAGATACACATGCTAGTGCTGTATGTTGTGCTCATGTATGACCTCGCTGTGTGTGTTCTAATGTGTGCTGGGGCTTTAAAGGGGCAGCGTTCCCATTCATGGGGCAGCTTCTTTGTACAGGGTGATGGGGGCTGGGATGCTTATTGTTTACATCCACAAGTCCTACGCCGCCGTCGGGTAGAAGCCCATCTGCCCGTTACAACTCTCAGCACCCTCAGCCAGTGTTTGGTAGCCGGCGATGTCCGATCGCTTTTCGATTCGGAATCGTAATAATCGGTTAATAAACTCCTCGTGTTTATAGATTACGATGTCTTGGAGAGGGGACTGGGTGTTACCAGCAGCGGGGCGAATTATATCGTTTATATAGCGCCGACAGATTCCGTAGCGCGGTTACAAACAGTGACAATGCTAATATATCTAAAAAGCGTAGAATACATTTGGGTTACCGTTTTGCTATAAAGTTTAGATGGAATGTAAGGAAGTTTTACTTTACTGAGAGAGTGGTTGATTAGTGGAACAGCCTCCCAGCAGAAGTGGTGGAGGGCAATACAGTGAGGGTATTAAACATGCATGGGATAGACATCCGGCTCCTGAATCTAAGACGAGGCCCACGTCCGAGTCTTTTCCGTGTAACATGTCCCGCCGTCTCTTTCTAGGAAGTTTCGGGCTGGGGGTCCTAGCGGCTCCCGTGGCTGTCCCGGCGGCCCCCCGGGGCCCCGCGTACCAGCTCGGTTGTGTTGAATGATTTTCCTCTCTCCCCGCAGTGCTCATGGTCCGGGGGAAGGCGCTCAAGGACTTCACCGGCCCCGACTGTCGCTTTGTGAATTTTAAGAAGGACGAATCGATCTACGTGTATCACAAACTGGACGGGCGGACCACGGACCTCTGGGCCGGGACGGTACGTCACACGCTACATATCTCTTATCATACGTGACGAATACACGTGTGTGGATGCAGACTGTCAATCAGCGGGGTCCAATCAGAAGGACGTCTCTGTTCCCGGTTACTTTTTGGCTCCTGTGGCTTTCCGTAGCACCTCGAAGTCGCTTATTGCGCCTGGTGGTCCTTCCCTGTACGGAGTCTCTGATTTGCAGCCGGTGGGGGTCCGTCGGGGAGGGGGGGGTCACTTTAATGTTCATCCTGTCTATATTATCCATAGGTTACGCGGGGTCAATGACTTACAGTGAACTTGCTACGTTTCACCGTTTCCCGATGAAAATAAGTAATTTACATAAAATACGCTTTATTGGAGTGAGAAAGGGGGCTTAACCTCCTTTTCTGAGGATGCGCATGATTATTCCTCCCCAGTAGGTTATTGTTTTGCCCGTATTATTGCCGAGCTCCACTTCCATGAGATGAAGGGGCAGCTCTAGTGACAGAAGCGATGGTGACCGTTCCCAGTTTACATGCCCCCAGGCCATGGTTTTCACTGGTATTTCAACCCCTCCCCCCCCAACTTTCTAGAAGAGCCAACCCTGAGTCTCTTCAAATATTAACCCTTTAATAGCTCGTGATTCTGTGTAGCGACTCACCAAATATGTTACCCAAATGGTTCTAATACCGGCCCTCGCGGGGACCTTGACTCGTCATTATTTAAGGATACACTTCATTGAGTCACCTGCATTCAAGCAGGGATATCAACCATAACATACTAGGGGCAAAAGCACCAATCGGGAAGCTTGGATATGGTCACAGCGGGTGGGGATTTCGGGCAAAAAACCTTGAGGCTTCCCAGCTGTGATGTCCTCTCTGGAGGCGTGACATCACATGTTAATTAAAGCGAATGACACGCTGCGTAGCTGCATGTTCAGGCCGGGTTCGATGTATACTGTAGAACGTTTAATGGTAGTAAAGTCAGGGACATAAAACCAGAACTCTCGCTTTAGTGAATAAACCCCTTTTTTGTTACAATTCTGAATGAACCAGTAGCGTCCGTATACGGCCCCTGTGGCCGGTGGAAGCAGACCAGGCGCTGCCGCTTTGGTTAAATCTGTAGCTTAGTATTAATGGCTGTTCTTTTGCTTGCTGTTATTTGCACGCGGATCGGTGTAAATATATTCGGAACGTGATGCCAATTTCCTGCGGAATCGCCCCCCCCCCCCCCCCGCGATGTGCTTTCATCCTGCGCTGCCGGGGATCTGGGATCGTTTCCAGGGAGCAGCGAGTGCATTTGTTAAGGCAACTTGGTTTCCAGGAATACTGAACAACATATCTTTCCTCTGTGCTGAGAGGGTGGTAGATAAGTGGAACAGCCTCCCAGCAGAAGTGGTAGAGGGTAATACAGTCAGAGGATTTAAGTATGGGATAGACATACGGCTCCTGAATCTAAGACGAGACCAACGACTGATTAAGGTTTAAATATTTACAGCGGGAGAAAAAGGCCACTGGATGGGCCGAATGGGGCCGATCTGCCATCAAATGTCTTGTTTAAAAAAGCTGTGATAGAAACTATGCGGCTGGCTGAGCGTCATTTCCAATTTTTTTTGTCTGACGCTCTCGGAAAGGCCAAGAGGCTGGCTGAGCTTCATGGGATTTGTAGTTGGCAGATGCATCGCCCAACCCTGGATAGCGATAAAGGAGTCCTATTTAGAAATTAAAGCGCCTACAAAGTCCCGAGGAGGAATAAATCAGGGCCGTATCTTCAAACCTGGGTTCCTAAGTGAGAAACGTTTAAAGGGCTGCGGCCGTAAGGATCCGACGGGAGAAGAGATGCGTGGAAAGTGATCAGGGGATGATTGCTGGCGTTAACCGGCTTGCTGTGACCGGCAATAGAGCTGTAAATACCTCGCTCGGATAAACTAAAGGCAAGAGTAAGGTCCAAACCCCGGGCAGATTGCCGCGTCGACCGTGAGTACCCGTTGTACAGCGCTACGGAATCAGATGGTGCTATATAAAACAATAACTAATAATGAGAACGTCCCGCCGCATCGTGCCGCTGGGTATCGGAGGGGTTAAAATGCTTTGTATTTGAGTTCCTTTTGTTCTCTCTTGTAAATGGCTTTGTGGCGCAAAATAAAACATCCGGGTAATCACTCACAAAAAATATTATTACTGGCAGATTTGCACAGCGATGGCTTATAAATGTTTTAAAGCAAATAGAATTTCAGCCGCTCAGAATTCTGTTGTTTACTTAAAAGATAAGATTTTTTTATGTGATTTGATTGGGTTCAGAGAGACAGTAAAAAATAAAAAATAAAAAAAAGATTTTGGTCGCCCGCTTCTCTTGCTGTAAAGACTCAAACCTTAATCAGTCGTTGGTCTCGTCGTAGATTCAGGAGCCGTACGCCGATCCCATGCCTGTTTAAATTCCCTCACTGTATTACCCTCTACCACTTCTGCTGGGAGGCTGTTTTACTTATCTACCTCCCTCTCAGTAAACACTTATACATTTTACTGCTAATCACGCAGATTAGTTCCATTCTGCTCCCATGGTATGCACATAAGGTTGGTTTCTAATGCGTAGATACATGCTACATATTGTAATCTGTAAACATGATTGTTACATTTATTGCACTGAACTATAAAATGTAGCGTTTGGGGAAAGTTGTGAACCATAAGAAATAACGTTTATATATTCTGTTTATTCTGTGCAGGTTGGCACTACTTTTGGATACTTCCCAAAGGAACTACTGGATGTAAAACAAGTTTATGTGAATGATGAAATAGAGCTGCCGACAGATGTAAGATATTTTTTTTCCATTGATATTATATTTAGAAATTACTTAATAACGTTGATCTTCAACGTGAGGCCCAAAGGAGAATTCTAACGGGCGCTTAAACTGGCCCCTAATTATTAATAATAATATTAATTATTATTATTTATACATGAATTTATACATTTTTTCATAACCTCGCAGTAGGTGGGCTTCTGAAATTAATTAATTTTCAGTAAATGTCAGGAAATCTTTATAGAGTATACAGTATATATTCTATACCGTATATATAACATACTATGTTGATTGTGATCACGTTATACATCTGTATTGCAATTTTAATAAAATGTTTAGAGAATTTATCAGCCTGAAAAATCTTATATAACATAATTCACAATATATGATATATTACCCCATTTAATATGAATATGGGGTGTATATAACTTTTTAAATTTTTTTTTATTTTTAGGAAACAGATTTTGTATGTTTCGATGGAGGAACAGATAATTTTGATAATTACAATGTTGATGAACTTTTAAATAAACCAAAAGCGAGTACAGTGGGGCAGGAGAGTTCAGAAGAGAAAGCACAGCCGGGGGACCGGCCCTCGGAGGAAAAGGAGGCATCGCTACAGAGCCAAGCGGGAGAAACTAAAAGCGACCAGAAGGACCGCGATCAGGCTGAGCGAGAGGACGAATCGGAGAAAGATGGCGATCTAGTAAAGGATAAACCTGAAGAGAGCTCAGTGGGTCACTCGGGTAAAGACGAAAGTGTCGAGGAAGCGTCCGTCGACATACTTAATGTAAATAGTCAGTCTGAGCGTACTCAGGAAGACAAAGTTGCACTAGAGCCTGAAGTGCCGGAAACTGCCAAAAATGACAGCATATCTCAGGGAGAATCTACGGGGTCAGATGAGAAAAGCAAAACCTTGGAAGCCTACACCCTTTTGGAGGAAAACATGCTGCAGGGCTTGAAGACGCACATTGGCTCATCGGATGATGCCGTGGTGACCGACGATGAGGAGACCAGACAGGTTACACTTAACGACGGCTACAAGGAAGAAGAGTTTGAGGAACCCAGCAATTCACGCGCTGATTCAGGAGATCCAACTGAAACAATAGACGGACCTTCTCTGTTGTCCTACGAAGAACCAGACTTGAAGCCGGCAGATCAAATGGTTTCGTTCGAGAACGAATCCCTGCCTCCCGCCCAATCAGAAGTGAAGCCAGTGACGCCTGAGGAAGAGGTTAACGTGGCTGTAGACGTAGGACATGCTACATCCCTTAAACCAGAAAAAGACATACTGACTAGCTGGGGGGACACTTTCTTCGCCATCGTAAGCGGTGGGGAACATACAAGAGAAGTCACCGATCTGGATGGAACCGACTCAGAAGAGGAAAACGAGGATGACTTCATTTCTGAAAGCTCTGAATTGGAAGACGAAAACGTCTACTTGATTGGCATGGAAAAAGACAGTATAAGACAAAATAAAAATATGGAGTACCTAAACAATAATGAAGATTTCTTCTTGACCGAGGAAGACTATGAACAATCACCAGAAGAAACCGTATCCGACATTAAAGGCGAAGAATCGTTAAAAATCGATGAAAAGTTGAATTCCACTTCTGCAGATGAGATTAATCTTCTTTCTAATGACTCTGCGCTGTCTGTTTTAGAGAATGATGCTGAACCCGAGTTACTTAAAGAAAACCAAGACCTGTTCAAGCATCCCCTTGGGAAGCCAGAAGAAACTGAAGCTGTGGATGAAGGAGGCAAAGAGGATGAGGAACCTTTATCAAAGGATGAAGCGGTTCCTGACAATATTGATGGCAAAGACGGCGAAAATGCTGTTGGTGAGCAAGAGTTAAAGAATGAACCAGGAAAGGCTTTGCGGGACATGGAAAATGTCACCGATCCTGTGGAAAGTGAGGTGGAAAAGGACCATCTTCCGGGAAGCTCACATACAGAAGATGACCAGCTATCTGCGAATACGATAGATTCTCAGTTGGAGAATTCAGATCTACCTTCTGCGGACTCTGAGAAAAAAGAAGTCGCGGAAGACGAGGGATCAACTATAAATCAGGATTCTGTGAGCACAGAAGTTCCAGAAGATAAGTCGGTAAACGCGTTTTCTGAGGAGTTACCAGATGAGTCGGAAAATGTAAAGTCAGAAGAGCCCCTCGTAGGAAGTAGGGAGGAGGAGAAAAACTCTGTCAGGGCAGAAACAGACTCAACGGACCCATTGTTATTAAATGACAACAAACATAGTAATGACGAACGTTCTACGGATGAGCTGCCAAACACACCCCAGAACACGGAGTCAGAAAGTCCCGGTCCCGAGCAGGAAAAAGCTGCCGAAAGTGAATTTGTGCAAGCAGAAGAATCTCCAAGCAAAGCATCCGATGAAAACACCGGAACAGAAGAGATTTCTTTAAACAAGGAATCAGATGAAAATGTGAACGCACCTCCGTCATCTGTAGAAACCAACGCGTCTCTCCAAACTGAGGCCGATTTAGAATCCAAATCTACGGAAGCCGAGAATGCCAGCAACGCTGAATCAGAGCAAATAAAATCAGATAACGACCCAAAATTGGAACCAGAAGACCTTAAACGTTCACTTAATGTAGCTGATGTTACAACTGAACCCGAGCAAGGCCACGGAGATAAAGTGCCCGCAAATGTAGAAGAACCTCTTGGTTCGAGATTAACCGATGAGGAAAGAGAAGAGAAAGAAGATCTAGATGAGGAACAGGGGTTGCTTGAAGATGAAAACGCTAAAAAGGCAATGCAATCAAGAACACTTCTAGAACAGAGAAATTCTGCTCAAGAAGAAAATGAGCCGGCACAGGAGGCTGTGGTTGGAAATACAGATCCAGAAAATAAAGTCCCCATGCAGGACACAACAGGTGGAAACAGTATCCCTGAGAGAAAGGAAGTGGAGACTGGTGGAGAAAGCGAATATTCAAAGACAGAAGATGTAGGAGAAGTTCAAACAGGTGGAAACAGTATCCCTGAGAGAAAGGAAGTGGAGACTGGTGGAGAAAGCGAATATTCAAAGACAGAAGATGTAGGAGAAGTTCAAACAGGTGGAAACCATATTCCTGAGAGAAAAGAAGTAGAGACTGGTGGAGAAACGGAATATTCAAAGACAGAAGATGTAGGAGAAGTTCGAGATCCTTTAGAAAATGAGGGCAAATTGAGTGAAAATGACCTTCACGATGCTGACCATTTCAATAAAACAATGGAAATGATTCCAGAAAAGGTTGAAATTCCAGATCAAGAAACCACAGAAAGTCCTATTACACCTGATGAAAAAAGACAGGAACGTACTTCAGAACACGAAAACAGAAAGGATGAAACTCTTCCTGATGATCCCACGTCTGTAGGAAACAAAACAGAAGAACCAGAAACAGAAGAGCCGTCTTATATTAAAAGTATCACAGAGCTTTCTATTATGAAGGAGCACCTGGATGAAAACAGCATTGAACAGTTTAATAAATACCTTACTTCGGAGAATGTCTTCAGAGTGGAAGCCATGTTTCAGGACATGGAAACCGAGCTGAAACTTGCGCGCGCGGAAAACGTGCGACAAGATTTTATCGACAAAGCCCTGGATCAGATATTGGAATCCTCAGAAACGAGCATTCTGGATTTCGTTGAAAGAATCTTGGACGCCAGGGAGGTCAGCGACGAGGACATGCTGGCAACGGAAAAGCAGATGTTTGACGAAGAAGCCATGCTTTTGGAGGATATCCAAGAAGTGGCTTATAGGCTACGGCAAAAATATTCAACGTACAGCGACAGCTCATTCCTCGCTCCGGAACATGAAGTTCCAGAACCGGCTGAAAAGGCACAGGAGGAAGGTAGGTGTCCGGCTGCCGCCTGGCTAGCTTTTCTTGTGTATTAAAGGGCATCTGTTAAGTTCTCAAACGGTAAATGTGATCTAGGATGTAAGCTTAAAGCAGATCTGCGGCTTTCCCACTACATCTATACACTAAAGTAGAAAGAATGTAAAGACAAATATAAAATAAGCAAACTATGTAATAATGACACCTTGCCTATAAACCAGATAAGGTTTGGCACATCTAGTTTGCCTATCCTATGCATTTATTACATTGTCTCACTGTATTAACCTCTAGCACCGGGGGGGGGGGGGCTGTTCCACTTATATATCAAAACTTCTAAGCCTCTGTCCCTCTAATAGCGTGCCCAATAAATTGTCTCTCTCTGCTTTTAAGTTGTTTGGTTCAGAAAACCATTTGTAACAGTACGACTGAAGCAGAGGGAGGGGAAATCTGTTAAATGCTTTTAATTGCACCAATTTTAGAGACCGATTTCTACTTCCCTAAGATAAACTAAAAAGTAGCATCTCGTAAAGCTCTATATAATCCTTTTTGGCTTGAACGCAAAGGAAGTCAGGAAGTGCCAGATAGCCCCTTGGAAACACGATAATTGGGTGGTTAATTTTTTTTTTAGTGTACAAATTGATCTTTGATAATGCATTTTATTTTATTTTTTGTTGCGTGTTGAAGTCCAATCTAACCTATTAATCTTATATAGACAAACCGCAAAGCAATAATAACAATATCGGCCAAGATGCTCCAGAGACACCCGAGTCGGCTCCTCAACCGGCCCCCGAGCCGGCTCCTCAGCCAGACCGCGAGTCGCCTCCACAGCCAGACCCTGAGCCGGCTCCTCAACCAGACACTGAAGATGGAGAGGTAGATGCAGTGAATGTTCCAAACCAGGCCTTAGAACCCCCTTTTAAAGTGGAAGAAGTGGAGACGGAGAACGCCGGCCCTCTGCAGACCTCACAGGCACCCGTGGATTCAGTAATTCCCAAAGAAACAAAATCTGATGGCAAGGAAGAGCCTGCTACAGGTATAACGTGAGCCTGCGTTCATTGCCCATACTATACACGGCAGCAGCCTGTCCACCATGATCCGTAGTAACCCTTCACACACTGGCTGATGATTGTAGGAGTTTAGTAAATAAAACCATTAGGGCTACCTGATGGCTGTAATGTACACCCCGATCAAAGCGTCTGTAGACTACAGTACTTATTATGACTGTATATTATGGCATGGTATATCTAATGTCGCGTAATAAAAAAAAATATACATACGTCAAATTTCAATATCCTTATGCTATATTTTATTAAAGAAACAGGTTATCGCTGTTAGTTTGCAACTGACAAGTTCTAAATTGGGACGTTTTCAGAATGTCGCGTCTGATAATTCACTCTCTATGTTTAAAGATACGTGCGTTTTCATTTTTTTCAGACACTGCGTTGGAAGATGAAGCCGAGGCAGAGAAGAAGGACGAGGAAATTACGAAGTATGTGACGCAAATTGTGTCATCCATGGGCGACGCTCTGCTAACCACGAGACAATCTCTGGGTCCTGTCGCTGGAGCGGTAAGTTCTTTCTTTTCTTCACCTCCGCAAAATCGTATGCAGTTGGCTATTTACCCATTTATTTACATCGTAGCTGCCAATGCTTGTGTGTTCTTTTTTTTTTTTTTTTTTTAAATTATGGCACAAGTTATAGGGAGTTTACAAAAATGTAGTTATTGGGGGGGGGGGGGCAACCTGATTTTAAGTTAGACCAGTTATTTCTTTTTGTTGGCTGTAATTGCCATATATACCGTATAGATTTCTTTTTTTGACAAGCAGCACTTTTTTTGACAAGCAGCAGTAATTGATGTAATTGCTGGGATTGCGTGTTTTTTGTATCGGTAAGACTGTTGGCAGGACACTCGCCGATGACCTCGGGTTGAGCGCGGTACGGGATCTTATTATAAAGTATGTAGCCAAAGTCTTACGGAAATCTTTGGGTTCCTGGTTAACCAGAAGCTGCCACAAGATAAGAATGTGATATCAATGTGATGGTTTTCACACAAAAAAAATGTACTGCCTATGAATACTTCAAGGTTTGTTTTTTTGTGTGAAATCCATCACTTTCGATAAACGTAGTTCATTCTGCTTAACTCGTTACGATCAGGTTTCCCCTCAGGACAGATTACAGAACTTCCAAGATAAACCCTTTTTTGTAGGCATTCCGGCAGCCCTTATGGGGTCTTCTCTGACAGCTTTTTGCTCGCAAATTTTACCCCAAGCTATTCTGTTTACCCCGACTTTGTGAGAGAGGAGTCGGTGATGTAAAAGCCAGGTCTGTAAACGTAATGGTGCCAGGGACAACCCCCGGCGGCTCGCTCTGCCTACTCTACAAGCGCTTGATGCGGGGCTTTGGCATATGACGGCGTATCCCGGTGCTCGGCGGCGTCTGGGGGTGCGGAGACGTCTCCGCAGGCTGCTACATAAACCCCTGGTTGCTTTTGAGGGGTCCTAACGGACAGCAGCTACAGGCCCCTACAGTAAGCCTGGGGGCCAAGGGATAGCTACCCCGTTTTGTATTCCGTTAGAGATTGCCCTGACTGGCGACGGTCACTGGACTCCGGCATTGGCCTAGTTTGACGGCATCCACTACAGCTCTGGAGATGCTCTGTCTTAGTTTAACTTCACACAACTGAGACCTAAACAAATCTTATCAAATTATTTGTATTTTTCGTATTTAATACATATTTTAGTTGTTTTACTTTCTATAGAGAGCTTCTAGTTGGGAGCTGCTGTAATTACATTGTATTTTGGGAATGACGGCTGCGCATGCCCCTGGTGTGACGTCAGATATATGTCACTGTTTGCCTTTTTTATATGTGTCTCTAATATGGCTTAGAATGCATCTTATAACAGTTCTAACGAAACGGTGACGTACTCCGTATATGTCTTGCCCCGGGCCCGGCTGTACCGGGGCTCTAATTCGTTTATCATATAGTATTTACAGTAGTCGGTAGAGGGGCGTTTGGTAACCGCAGTCTGTGTGGTCGGTGCGGGCTTGGTTCGCGGCTCTGTGCCGCTGACAGTGACGGTTTGACGTGTAGCTGTTTGACGCGGCTCGGGGTTAATCAGGGATGTGGCAGCCGCCTATCGCCACGTGCTCCCCACTTCCGGGTGGCGCGGCCTGCTGACGTGTGCGGTTTAGCGGAGGTCACGGTACGGTGACGTGTTGTTATGACAGAAGGCGAAGTTCAGCGCTGGTGAGGCGGCCGGGACACTGCGGGGAGGTGAGCGGCAGCTTCCCGTTTCTGTGTCGGGGGGAGCGAGGGCCGGCGGCCGGGTGTATGTGCTGCGAGTGAGCCTATAAATCGGTGTCATGGAGAGCGAGGAGGGAGCTATTCACTAAAGCGTGCGTTTGTAGCCGAGTTGGACACTGCAATTCCCGGACTGTACGATGCTTTACAGAGGGGTGACCCGAGTGAGCTGCTTCTGCAGGCAAAGGCCCAGTCAGCCCAGCACAATGCATAGATAACATGGCAGGAGCCTTGATTTAAATATACACTATACAGGGCCAGACCAGCCCTCCCTGCAGGGAATGCTTAGGAAATTCCTGGAGTTTAAATGTTAATTTTACCCTCGAGAGCCGGACCTCTGAATACTTAACTGTGTGCTATGCAGGAGCAGCGTGTGTGTCGGGGGAGAGGGTGAGGTGGCAGCGTGTATGTATGTATATGCATGTGTGCGCATGTATGTATGTTATGTATGTATATGCATGTGTGCGCATGTATGTATGTATGTATGTATGTATGTATGTATGTGCGTGTGCCAGAGCAGAGCGAGTCGGGCCCCGTTGGCAAATCTGCGAATGTTTTTGGCTGTAAAGACGAGACTCTGAGGGTTAGGAGATGTGGCCCTGAGACGAGGGAGAGACTCCAGCCGTGAAGCAGAGGTTCAGAGTCAGCAGCACTTTAAAAAGCTCTGAGACTTTGGGACTCTAAACGCTGACAATCAGAGGTAAAGTTGTAACGTGGCAGGGGATACATGGAATAGTGCTCCAGCTGAAGTGGTACAGATTATGACATTAAGGGAGTTTTTTCTGGCATGGGGTCGGCGTACGTCTATCCTGAAAATAAGACGAGATACGGCCGAGGGCTAAATAAATATTCTACAAAAGATGGAAAGAAAGAAAGAGATGTTTTCATTCTGTGTAACCGCATCTAACCCGGACTGCTAGACGCTGAGCCGCGGGTGATGGATGAAGCGAAGTGTTTGGAGCTGGATGGGTTAGAGATGGCAGAAAGGACCACTAAGTGATGTCAGGGATGGCGGCACCTTACGTACGATTAAAGAGGGCAAGATGTCAACTGTTAGTGAAGGCAGCTCTTGAGGCGTTAACCCCTTCTTTGCTAGCAAGCAGCTGACCCACGCTTCCCCTGCAGCACGACAGCAGCAACAAAGGAAAAGAAGCGCAGGTCAGCTGCTGGCCGACAGCGAAGGGGTTAATGTTTGTTATACTGTCTGCTGTATTTTAGATGGGAGGGGGCCTGATGTCTGTAACAATCAGTACTGAGTATCCCCAGATGTGCTTCTAGAGATGCTGATAAATGTAGAGATGGCCCCTGAGTTGGTGTGTGTGTGTGTGTGTGTACGTACCTATACGTGGTGTGTGTCTGTGTGTATGTATGCCTGGCGTGTGTATGTATGCCTGGCGTGTGTATGTATGCCTGGCGTGTGTATGTATGCGTGGCGTGTGTATGTATGCGTGGCGTGCTTGCATTACAGTTTTGGAGTGTTAGTGTCTCCGCAGGGGACTCTGGAGTTCTTTTTCTGTGTAATAGCTCTACAGAATACTCAAAGTATCTCGGTCTCGGGGGCACCCATCCATACCCAGGTCCACAAGGCCGTTTGGTTTCCAGTCATGGACGTGATCGAGGCAGATGACCGCACGTCTCCCTCCTCATCCTCCTCGCTGGATGTAGGAGCCGATACCGGCTATTGGGCTGCTCTACCCGCCGTGTACTCTGGCTTTGCCACCGGGTGCCGCCAGGTCAGTATGTGTCTCGTTCCTGCGGGTAACGGGGTTATCCTCATATACTCGTGGCTTGGTGAGATAATGCCGGTGAAAACCCACGGTTGGTGGGTTTCTAGCACCTGTTTGGAAATCCTAGGATCTGCTAAATCTTTGGATAAAATAATAAGTATTTGAATTCTTTTTTTTTTTTTTACGCCTTCACTGTTGCATTTTTACCGAGCACGTAGTTTTCGTCAGTCCTGTACACTGCATGAACCATAACACTAACGGGATGTACAGATACTTGTCATTAATCTACTTTGTGCCGCTGTCTCGTGTTGCGCAATTTCAGTCCTCGTGCAGATTTCTAAGTCTGAAACTTCTTATCAAATCGTTGATTTTAATATTGATTTTAATATTCAGAACCAGAGATTGACACATTATATAATATATATATATATATACATATACATACACGAAGAGTGGGGATGAGACTTTCCCTTTTAATGGTTTCACTTTTCCTAGTTTTAGACCCGTCGTCTTAAAAAGTAGTTATTAACGTGCCGGTTTTTGTCCACTTTAAGTTAATAGGTCATGTTTTGTATAATCTGGGCTGGCTGACTCACGCTCCATTATCTGACAATTATAGACGACGAGGCTGGTTTTTATTTGCTGGAGGATTTGGAGGGTTTTGCAGGGCTGGCCGCGGGAGCAGCAGAGAGCGCAGATACATTTGACTCGGTTAAAGTCGTCTTCTCCGTTGGGCGTAGCGCTGAGTATCTTCGAAAATCTTTATTTCTGCTACTTGTGCGGCTTTCTGGAATATAAGGAGCCGATACATGAACTAACAGCGGCGGGATTGTAATATATCGGAGCAGGAGGGAAGTCTAAAGCCCGCGGATCAGATCCGGTCGCCAACCCATCGAGCACAAAGCGTACATATTTATTAAATGACGCACCATACGTTTTTTTTCTGCTGGTTAAACCACAGCGGTCTCTTCTTGTAATGCCTCGTTGTTGTATCTTAATCGAGATAAATTGGATTTGTTTTACCAACAAAACTAAATGTGGTTGCGTGTTTTATTTAATTACTTTTCATGGGTTAGGCAAGCCTACATTGTGTGTGATTGCAGCATTTATTGTTTTGGGGGTTTTTTACACATTTTTGTGCTCCTTGTACTATTTTTTTTTATTTAATTATGAATATATATTTTAATTTAATTACAAATTAAACATTTGCCGGGTTTCATGTTAAAGGGACTCAAAGATGTCCCTTCGTGTTAATCCCCCAATAATCTAACCTAAATTGCTCCTAGAAAGAAAAATCATCAATATCCTCGCATGTTACTTCCACCCTGTGCCGCGTCCGGTCAGGGCCCTTCGTTCTACACATTTTTGAAGTTTGTGTTATGAAACTTTGTAGGTTTGGTTTTGTTTGTGTGTATTTGTTTTTTGTATGCTCCGCCCCCTTTGTTTATTTTTGTTTGTCCCCTTCCTGTTTACAAACAGCAGAGGGTTATTAAATCCGTCTCTTTTTACATGTGATCTGCTTGTTCTCATTAGCCAGTCGCACAGCTTTTGGCAGATCCGACGTTTATCCCGTCCTTGTGATTATTTGTACGGTTTTTGTTTCCGTCGCATGTGACTTCCCGCATTACAAACAGAAATACTATTTGATCCGTTGTAAAGTGGCAGCTGTTGCCGTCTTTGACGTGTCTTAGGAGCCAAGCGTTCCACACGGCGTTGGCGACGTGGCTTTCTGCCCGCGCATGCACTCGATGTGGCCTGTCACACAGATGTGACGTTATTTCATCTATTTCTTTTTTGTGCTTTCAGCTCATTTCCGCGCTGCCAGAAGACCTCCGGCCCGGTGAGGATTTCCACGGCGTTCGGTGGGAAGCGGTGATCGTAACCGCCTTGGTTGGAATCATCACACTTTTGATCTTCTTTTGGAGAACCTGCCTCTCGGTAAGCGTTTGTTTTTAAAGTAACTAATGTTGAGTGGAGTGTGTTAATATTACTTGGCGCTGCGTAACATGGTATGGCTGCGATCCACAGAAAAACACACGGAATCTATTCCAGCCTCAACAATTTGAAGAACATAGGCCGCGAACCCAAAAAACAGGGAATATTCCTAAATACAGAGCAAAACCTCCTCCATGGAACAAAACATCAGTAGATTGTGAGCTCATTTGAGCAGCGCCCTTCTTATCTTTTACACCAATTGTTACGCCACACACTACTTTTTATGCCCTCTTTGCCCATCATACAGAGCTATGGGATTTCCACTTTTGATCCATACATTTCATAGAATTTCTGCTTTCCTATTTTGTATCATTATTGTACAGAGTAGATGTCCGGACAGGATGTGAGGTCCTCTGACTTTTAATGTCATGTCAGAATACCCACGATGCCCTGCTAATTATGTGCTGAGCGGCTCCCAATATTGGTGTAATTGAAAGAGAGTATCGGTGTTAGAAATGGTTAAATCGGTAAATGCCCCAGGAGTCAGATCCCAGGATTAATGCGAAGCCAAGGTCTTGTGTCAGTTCCCGGTGTCCCCGGGACTGGGCATTAACCTACAAGCTGTTATTAGTCGTCGGATAATCCTGTTTGCGAAGCGATACCTTTCACTTACTGGCATCGCAGCCAACCCTGACCTTTGTGTGCAGTCGGCTAGATACGCGTTTAACGAAGCGTCGCCATCTGTTGCCTTTTTTTTTTCTTCTTCTTCGGAATCAGAATATTTATCTTTATAGTTACTTTACTTTCTTATCTTTCAGGTAAAAAGCAGAATTTATCAAGGTAATCAGCTGTTTTACTACTCTGCTGCGGGTTGTCGGTCTCTCCTACAGGGAACAGCCACATTTTATGTAACTCGTTACGAAGCTGAAGTCTCTTATGTTTCTTTTTACTTAGTTAGGAACAATGTGCAGAACCGCTAGGCCCTCTCCTTCACAATCGCTATAGGAAACAGTATCGGTTCTTAAAGGAAACTCATTTTGTGGCCAATCATTTAATATGGTACTGAGTTTCCTATCATTTAATATTATATGGTACTGAGTTTCCCGTCTGCCTTTTTATATAGCTAGTAGGCTTCAGATCTCCGTTTAGGTGACTGTGACCTAACAAATAAAACTTTCTGTTCATGCGGGAATATGTGGACGGCAGCTTCTTCTCCCCCCCCACATGATCTATCGAGGGGCATCATCACACACCGAGGGGTTATTATCAGTGTATTACTTTAAGATTTAAAGTGTTAGCCCTGAGCATATAAATAAACCCATGAACTATTGGCTCATCGTTAAGACGCCAATAGTTTACAATATTGCATTCAGAAAATATTTAAATCTTTTTATTGTCAAGACATCTGAATCTAAACACAATTATTTTTAGGCAGAACCCACAGACTAAAATGTCAGGGGGTGCGTTGCCTGTATGGATGCGGAAAATGTTCGCATTGAACGAGGCCCTTTAAAAAGGATGCTGAAAAATCCCATGATGATGTCTCTTGGTTACCTGCACATCTGTGTTATGCTGGAAAGTATGGGTTTTAATTGCACGTTCTTGCCTTTTAGTGAACGAAAGGCAACTTGCTGAGAAAATCGCCAATCTGATAAAAGAAAAGAGCGAGGCTTTAGAAAAGATCTCCGAGTATGAGCGAAAGGTAATTAAAGAGACTCCAACGGTTCTTAGCGTTTGGAACCTAGGGTCAGATAGTTGGGTAGATTGATTTTCTTTTTTTATTGCGCAGATTAAAGAAGCGAAGGAAACCGAGACCACGGCCCAGAAGAAAAGTAGCAGCCTCTTAACGGAAGCCGAAGCACTGAGGGTAAGCGGTCTCGTAATTTGTACGTTATAATGTCGTGCCAAATGCAACAATGTTTCGTGTGCTGGGTGTTGGAACACAATTCAAGGACTCAGAACATCCCAAGTAAAAGACTACAAAGAATCAAAATGCGGAAAATTATCCGGATGGATTAAAAAGTAGATGTGGGTTGGTTAGGTCAAGACCTATAAAAGAATGTATACTCAGGGCTGGATTCCCCATTAGTCGGATTGTAAGGTAAGTGGAGCCGCCTTCCAGCAGAAATCATAGTTTAATATAACGAGGGAATTTAAAGTGCAAGGCATCGGGATAACCCTGAATATAAGACGAGACCAAGTCCTAAAAGTATTTACAGCAGAAAGAACGGACCAAATGGTTATTATCATCTGTCAAATTATATGTTTCAGTGGGAGGCACATGGGGAGTGGTCTAACAATAGCCCTGCCTACAATGCTCCACCCACTTCTTATATTAGGGTAATTTTTCATGCATTTTACACCCATTTCTGCATTGTGTTCCACCATTTTATTTGCATATACCTTACCTGCAAGTACTGATCTACAGCAGAAGATACTCTTTTCATTCCACTGGCATGATAAGTCGGACGCTAAGTTAGCATATAGCAGCTGTCATACAAGTTCTGTCTCTTAACCAATCTCTCACTGAACAGGTGACCGTAAAGGAGCTAAAGAATAACAACAAAGCCTTGGATTCCAAAATGAAGACCTTAATGAATGAGCTGGAATGTCAAAAACAAGAGAACAGGAAGAAGCAGGAGATGGTGAGAAAGGACGCCTGCGATCTCCTGGCCTCTGCCATCTCCTTACTGTTTCTGATACACTGTAAAAGGGGGGCTTTACTATTGATATTTATGTTAAATGTCCATACAAAGAACGTTTCATGTAAGATACTAACTTCCTGGAAGGATCCCTGAAACATATCCTTCAAGCTGAAAGTGTCCCAATCAGTCAAATAATACATTTTAATAGGACTGATAAATTACTTCCTCAAACATCATTACCTATGGATTAGAATAAACTGGGAGACTAAAGTTGCTTTTATATCATTTTAAAGTATTTCAGTTTTAGAAGAACATTGCAAACTAAAATTCTGGATTTTTACGAAACCTTTATTTTTTTTTTGTTCAGGTCTCCGACAACCAGAAATCTGTGAAGCAGCTGGAAGAACAGCTTGAGCATCACACAGCCGAGCTGTCAGAGGTGAGCGATCGCAAATAGTTTTATGCAAGGTATTGTAGCATTTTATATATATATCCCAACCTCAAATGATACACTTTGTATTGCAGCTCCAGTTGGCTTTAAACGAAGCCAAGCTAAAGGAACATAAAGCGCGATCAGATCTACGCAGCGCGCAGGAGGAGAACACGAGGCTGAAGGAAAGGAAGGAACAGGTGTGTTACTAATTTAATAATAATTAATACTTATGGCAACCCCTAAAGGTTCTTGTTATAGGGTTATGTTGTGAGAGTAGGGATCTATTTGAATATTTGCACTTTGATCATATTACTAAGCATTACTCGCCAATGTGATACTCAAATTATTTTTTCACAAGGATTATAGCTGAAGTGTTAAAGCGGCGTTGCAGCCATCATGCATTTTATTGCATACAGTAGTAGACATTTTATTTCTTGTGCAAATGCATCGAGGGGTTTGAGGATCTTTCCCAAGCTCTCTAGTTGTTTGGCTTCTAGAAGGTGCGTCGGCCAAGTGCCCCACCATATGACCCATGAGGAATTGTATTCTTATTAGGACATGGATGGTGTTCTGACCCTGGCAATTACTCTGTGCCGCTGCTTTTGTTCTTTCCAGCTATTGAAGGAAGCGGAGGGCTGGAGCGAGAGGCAGCGGGAGCTCGATGAACAGATACAACTACAGCAGAAATCTCACAAAGACCTGGAGGAAGCTCTGGCCTACAAAGAAAACGAGATCGAGGTGGGAATTTTCCATTAGTTTACAGTCCCTTTTAACAATGTAATTATGAAATGGTCTGTGATTGGAGTGTCCTGTTTAAAGGACTAAGAAAACCATTGCGCAATCATTTGTTCCACTGATGCCTATAATAGACAAAATCTATCCATAATTCTGACCATTTAAAGATTCTACTTTGTGTACAAATTTAAAACTCTACAGTATTACAAACGGGGTGGTTTAGACAGGTACTAGGCATGTGATGTAAAATTACATCTGTGCCGTAACAATATGTGTACATTACATTATACTATATACTATTAGACTATTACTATTAATTACTTTCTGCTACCTGTTTAGGTTTGTATAAAATTATTTCCTTTATTCGCAGGTTCTGACGAATTGCATCATGCAGTTGAAGCAGCTGGAGGAGGACTCTGCGAGGGATGATAACCGGCAAGTGGAAGGAGATGGAGAGCTGGCCAACGGAGAACTTCCAGGTGCTCTATATACAACAGCGACTTAAATAATAATAATAATAATTTCCGGAAGAAATAAAGACTTATTTTAAATAATTTATTGTATATCTCCAGATAAACGCAAAGAGAAGATGAAGAATCAGATTAAGCAAATGATGGATGTCTCACGGGTAAATTTTGTTTTAACTATATTTACAATGTCTAAGTATTGCTGTGTCTGCCATTGTAATAGCTTTATACCTAGCGCCATCTGTAAATATTTTTGGCCGCCTTACGTTTCTGCAAGAAATATAAAAATATTTCTCAATAATATTTAATATAATTTCTTTATGTCTTTGTTACCGGCCAGTGACGCCTGCCCTTAGTGGAACATGTTCCAAGAAGATTTTCTTCTTTGCTACTTTAGTGGATGACAAAAAAATGTATTTGTACAGATTTTTCCCCCCCAATGTTAAATCATTTGGTTTTCATTTGATAGGTAAAAACAACCCTGTCTATAATCGAGGAAGAAAAAGATCTCTACCAAAGAAAACTGTGTGATGAAGTTTCTGCCCGCCATGAGTTGGAAGGTAGGACTGGAAGTTTCTGGGTATTCTGTATCCTGCTTATTCTTTTCCTCCATAGAATTTCATTAGTCAGCATGGTGATTAAGGCTGAGCCATTCTATTGTTTACCATAAGGCAGTGTGATAAGAAGTCTGTGTTTTGTCCTTCAGTCAGATCATAATGGGCACTATACCCCCCTCTTTAAGATAAAATAAAAAAAAGCTTCTACGATTTCCTTAGAATTCCTTACTTTTACTGTTTATTGGTCCACAGATTAGCTTGGCCATCCCTAAGGGGAACGTAACTATATGTGTGTATATGTTTTGCATGTGTTCAAGGAGCACGTGAAGATTGAAAAATAAAGCAAAGTACCTTTAGTTGGAAAAATTCAATAAAATGTTGCGCACAAAATTGTCCTGTTTTTTTTTTTATCCAGAGCAAATTAAGCAACTTCAGCACGACAGCAGCACCTTGGAGTCCGACAAGAATCGCCTGGACAGTGAATGCCGAACCCTGCGTCAGAAAGTGGAGATTCTCACCGAGCTGTATCAGCAGAAGGAGATGGCGTTGCACAAGTAATAACAATTTCTATGCCCAATACATACATGTAGTATTAAGCAGTCTGCAGCATTTTCAATTGGCTAGTGAGCAGCTACATTTTGTGGCGATAAAGTTTAATTCATTAATTATGTCCGCTAAGTAAGACAGCAGCAACCACAATAAATTTAGATACGTTCATAAACACAAAGCGACAGCTTAGGATCGCTGAAATCCGTACCTGCAGCTATACGTTAAATAATCATAAGCCACCCCTGATTTATTCTCGCTAGCAACGTCAAACCATAAAGGGGACTTAATATCCGCAAATTGAAATGTCGTTGCACCCCATTTAAAAAAGGGGGTTTCAGCTGTAAAAATGTAGCATCCAGGACAACAAAGCTCTTACATTCTTTCAACCCTTTTTTTGTCTCTATTATTGTATTTTAAGGTCCTGTCCATAATACAGACTATATATTTTTTTGTTCTAGAAAACTTACCCAGGAGGAGTACGAGCGCCAAGAAAAAGAGCAGAAGCTGTCCATGGCCGATGAAAAGGCTATTCTGGCCGGGGAAGAAGTGAAGATCTACAAGTAGGTCTAGCCTCGCAAACAAAGGTTTCTCCGGGATAGGATTATATGTTAATGATTAACGTCACATCTGTTTAATTTAAATCTGCTTCTTGGTCCGTTATACGCCAATGAGTGGATCGCAGGCTCTGCCTGTGGTTAAGGATGGTATTTTTAAATGGACGTTGTGTGAAATGAGAGAGGGTTGCTCTGTCTTGATATGTTGTGTGATTTATTATCCGATATCCTTGGGAATTTCAGGCAGAGAATTCAGGAAATGGAAGAGGAATTGCAGAAAACGGAGAAATCTTATAAGAACCAGGTAACGGCACGTCCTTAGTTTATGTTTTCTGTTTGAGGGGAAGACTTACTGAATTTTTCACATGTGTACGTACCCTGTTTATTCTATTATTTAAGTGATGGCTGATTGTGTTCAGATTAATCGTTAAAGCAGTACTATGCTGTGCATAGCAACATTCACGATAGGGTACAGTGCATAGCACACTTGGTCTATCGACTGTAGGATGGATTTCATCGTTTGCCATTGATTCTAATGCTATTTTTTGCTTGATCTCCTTTTAAGATTGCCGGCCATGAGAAGAAGGCACACGAGAACTGGGTCAGTACGCAGGCTTTGCGCCTATTGACACAAATTCCCATGTTACTAGTTTTGTGCAGACAATACGGCCCCAAAAGGAGTCACTCCAGTGTACCGAAGATTCGGTAAAGAATACGATGTGCCTTTTTATTTTTGTCAAACGTGCTTAGAAAAGGCTATCACTCCCTAAGAATTCCCTAGTTTTGATTGTCTTGTGTCGCTGAAAAAGAAATCCAGCATTTATAGCCTTGAATCTGTGCCATCTGTATCGTTAGCTAAGAACTCCTAAGCTAATCGTTTACTACCTGTTAATTAAGTCCACAGACACTCAGGCTTTTCATCGTGAATAAGTCGACACGTTCATCTTTCTGAGATGAAGCTGTAAGGGTCTCTCTGTTATGACCCCATTAAAACTTGTGTCTGTGAACGGATTTCGGTGCCTTTATCCCAAAGTCTGGCGTAGGAAGGACTCCCGCCGGGAGACGTGGAAGCCTTGCGCTGTCCTGTTTTAACTATAGTTTACCCCGTTTTCTTCCAGCTCATCGCCCGGACCGCAGAAAGAACTTTAGCGGAGGAGAAAAGAGAGTGTGCAAATCTGAGACAAAAGTAAGGAATTCTTATCTTATTTTTCTTGAACATGTGCTGTGTAACTGTAACGCTGTAAGTACTCTCTCTGCGTGTTTAACCTCTGACCTGGACTTTGTTTGAAGACTTTCTGCCATAGCGTACATTTGCTTCGAGGGGTCAATGTCAAAAGTGAATCAAAAAGGGGAATTATTGACCTGATTTACACATCCCTACCCAGAATCCCCTGCAGCGGCGGTAGCGCTACGAGATTCCAGTGTTAAAGAATGCCTCTGCCACCCCCTTTAATTTTAAGTGAAGGGGTTTACCGTAACTTTTACCCCACCGCAACTTACGTCGTGCGCACTTCATGTTTAACCGTTTGATCCCAAAGAGTATCTTCTCCAGCCCCTATCTCTACAGCTCAACTGTTTTTAAAGCTGCTGTTCCACCTAATCTGCTGAATTCAACACATGTAGAACTAAATACAACATTGGAAGCATCGCTCATAGTGCTTGGGGGTTACATGTCTGTAATAATGCCATATTTTTGCCTCAGTCATAATTTTTCAGGGAAAATGCTTGTCATGTGACTCAGACATCATTAAGCCGTTGCTATAGTAACTAAAAAGTAAATTATAAATAATGCAAATCTGCTGATATTTATTTCCGTGTAATAATAGAGAGCTTGGTGTATTGAGCAGGGAGATCACGTAATGTAGATGGATCTCTTGTTATTCCTTGTGGAATAATTTTGTGCAAAACAAGAAAGACATTAAGAGTTCGGTATAATTGATTCTGCAATCAGAAATTGTGATTTCAGTGTTTTTGTTTGTTTTAAAGACTAATTGAAGTAAACCAAAGAGTAGCAGCACTCCAGAGACCATCCATTGTAAAGCCCACCCCAGGAAGACCAGACCACCAGCCTCCTCTGCGGAGAGGTAATGAGTTCCCTTTTACATTGTCATGCTCTGTTTTATTGTGTAATGATAATATAATTAGAACTATTACATATGGAAACAACTGAGGGCACAGATCGCTATGCAACATAGTCCCCCGAACGGGCTGTTATTAATTAAGACGACTTTGTACACTAGATTTTCTGGATTATATGAAATGACTGAAAATGATGCAGTATATAGAGCTATTAATACTTTTATCAATTCTCTCATTGCTACGTGATGGCGATCTTTTCATCTTAAAAACTCTTGATCCTTGCTAAGGTGGACATTTTTTTTTCCTTCCGTTAAACCCAGGTGCCGTGAGCAGGGATGGCTCGTTTGGTCCTTCGCCCGTAAGCGGAGGGGCTCCGTCTCCACCCATGATGATGGAGGCTCCGGGCCGGTCAGCATCCGCCAACCTCAGCAGATCAGATTCTCTCAAAGGAGACTCGGGTCAGTAACGCGCCCTGCTCACACTCCGTAAATAGGTGCCGGCTTCAAAAACCATCTGAACGGAGGGAGTGGGGAGGGCTCAAGTGTTTATCATCATTTTTTTTTATTTGGAATGATAGATAACCGTACATCAGGGGAGAAGAATTGCTGGTACGCCATAGTCAAAAAAGTAACTGGACAGTTTATGGGTTACGTGGTGTTTATCCATTAGCAAACGCATCTACTAGGACTCGGCTTTTATGCTACTCTATGCTCCATCAAGTCAAAGCCCCCTCTTCCTCACACATGATGAAGCTTTCTTACCTCTTAACATGGCTGGGGATCTGACCCCTGGCAGGCCGGCCGAGTCTCTGTGCCATCTAGCGCACCGGCTGCATGACTCCTGGCCTACAGTGCTGTACTTGTAGTATTTTTTTTTTTTTATGAAACTGAATATATGAACCCCTATTTAAAGAACTAAAGTACTGAAATGGCAAGAACACTTAAATTCCAGCATTTTAATTCAAGATTATAAAGGAAAGAGCGATGATAAAACACAACTGAAAATGCTGATTCTGGGCAAATAAACTGTTATGCGGTCTACAAATTGGACAGCAATGCTCTGTATTTAAATTCAACCTATAAATAAATATATATTTTAGAGACAGTTACTTTTGACACGGACACATGGAATGCACTGTTTAGTTGGCGTGTAAATATTTTGTCCATTTAGCGCAGGAGACGGATCGTACTTCTGCTGTTTTGTGATTCTGTATCATAGTTTCATGTCAGTGTCGTCAGCGTCGGCTACTTTGTTCTCAGTCACCCTCTGTGTTCCAGACGGCATTCAGAGACGTAAACGCTGGCTTTCTCTTTCAAACATCCGTGATGTGAATTCTATTTAATGCTGTGTGGGGTGTGTGAGCCGTCCCAGCGGTGGAAAGGATGCTCTGTTCACCAAAATGTTGGCACAAGAGGTCATAACATAAAGCTAAAATGTTAGAAGCGTAATGTAAGGAAGCTTTACGTTACTGTAAGGGGGTAGATAGGTGAACCCTTCTACCCAGGGTGGTAATACTCGCTATACCTCATACTAATACCTCTGCACACACCTCTGCTGATGCATTCATTGGAACAACCTTAAAAGATCGTCAACTTGTGGTCATAAATGCAACATCTTCAGTTTAAAAAAATATATATATACCGTATTAACCTTTTTTTTTCTTTTTCTTTTTAAAGGTATAATGGATGCCCCTCCGGGTCCCAGACGCCCTCCTTCTGACCTGTCCGGAAGAACATCTGCTCCCGGTGAGTAGCTTTTCGCCTATTCCCACCTCTGAATGTGTGGTCGGGTTGAAAATACAATTTTAATTCATGCACATATACCGAGTATGTCTGAAATAACCAACCTGCAGCTTCCTTCCAACAGCATTTCTTTTTGGATCTTTAATGGAGAGGATCTAAAATTAGTCAATTATTGTTAATAAACGTTAGTAAGCATTTGATTTCTCTGAATCCCGATTAGTTTTAGTCTAATGTCCCCGTGTCTTTATCTCTCCCGCAGTGGATCTTGGTCACTCTGCACTGAACGCCGGACCCAGAACCTCCTCACCTGCAATAAGCGCAGATGGAATGGTGAGTTATACATCAGCTCTCTTATTTCCCCTATGTGACTCTTTCTAAAGTCTCTATAAGATGTAATACATTTTTTTGTATGTTCATTCATAATTTCTTCTTGTAAAATTAAAAAAAGCCCAATGAGTCTGAGTCGTCCAGTATGCCTGCTAATCCTCCGTCTAAGGAAGCTGCCGAGGTGAGTATTTAGCGGCCATGGAGTGAGCTGGGTTGTCGCCGTTAGTGACCGGCGGTGAATATGTGACTCTAACCTCTCATGCATGCGCTACACAATAAAACCGAGCTGCAGTATCAAAAATACACTTCTCCCCATCCGTCCATGGTTGTCTGCGCCATTTCTCACCGAAAAAAGCTATAAAGGCTGGATTTTATTTACCTAGATTAAGAATTTCATCTCCCCCTATAGGTTTTACTCTTAAATTACTAATAACACAACTAATAATAATGAATTGCGTTTTTGGAGAGGATGCCTGTGTGTACGGCAACTATCTGAATAAACAAGATAACCGGGACGGAGGGTTCCGGTGTAAGCCGGGCTGGTTTTTGTTGGTAGGCATGCATGATTCCCGGGCGCTTTAACCCGGTTTGGTGTCTAAGATTGGGTTTGCTGGATATTTTGCACCCCACCGCATTTTATTTGATGGTCGATTACTAACCGCTTTGATGCTCTGTGGTTGCTGGCTTTCGGTACAGACTTCCTCGAGCTCATGAACTGTCTTTACCTCCAAAACTGTAGATCATTTGCATGCGAGCAGCGTTTATTCTACACGCGAGGTTTGCGGATACATACATACATATATATATACCGTATAACCGTCACACGTCATAAGTAAATTACATTTCGCACTAAATTGGCCGAGTTTGTTGGCAGTGGCTGTCCTTGCTTCGTGAAACAACCACTGCTGGCCACAAGGCTTAATACATTATTTGGATATACAGCTTACTGTCCATTTAAATATTTGTTCATCACCCCACTCTCCTTTATAATTATTCAACATACCTTGGACAGAAATCACCCCCATTTATTTCAGTGGGAGTGCATTCCTCCCAGTGTTTGCCTCTGGACAGGGTAATTTGGGTGGTTTTGCTTCTTTTCAGCTAAAGAATGCATATTAAAGTAATATGTATTCCTTGTTGTTAGGTCTGTATGGGATACTGGTTTTTCTTCCCTTTGTTAAATTTTATGCTATAACAAATTGCCCTGTATGATACCAGCAGGTCGTCCCAGGAGCCAGAGGGCCACCTTCGTTTCCCGGAACACCTGTAATGAACTCACCTGCGGCGGCTCCTCTGATGTCACAGCCTCCTGCTCGTTTGATTGGTCAGCCTCCTCCCAGAGGGCAATATGGACCCCGACCCCTGCCTCCGCAGCAATGTATGTAAATGATACAGTTGTCTTTTTTTTTTCCAGAAAAGTGTAAAACACACAATAGATACAGGGAGTTCACCTTAAATATATTTAAAAAGACTCTGTAAAACAATGCAGGATTCAAAGATGCCGTGAGTCTTTAGTACTCTTTTGAGTGTGAATCCTGGGAATTACATGCTAGACTTTCATAAATATGTAATTTTCAGAGTTTATATTCAGCAACATCCCATCATTTGGCCTCTTGTCATTTTTGCTGGGTATTTTTTTATTTTTTTTATTTTATTACTGTATTCCCCTCATTTTTGGAAGAGGGAGAAACCGTGTTTGAGCAGTTGAGGTTCACCATCTAGATGAGCACAGATCCAACTTCAGCCAGCCCTACAGGGTCACAAAAAGGTGTCAAGGTGACCCTTGGGTGGGTTTTTCTGTACTTTTTTTTTTCTTTGTGGGGCATGAATGGGTTAGACAGGAATAGAACATGGTGTCTAAAACCCGTCACCTCTGAGCCTCCCTGCACTGTGCTCTCATGGGTCCTCCAGGTCAAAATTGATCACAAGATTGCTGTTATTCTTTATAATAATTCATACATTTTACTGAAAATGTATGTTCCTAGGAGAAACAGATGAGGATATTTAAGGTTTAATGCTTTGTGTCTTTTCTTCAGTACGTGGACCCTCTCCAGGAATGAGAGATTTCCCTCCAAGACCCTTGTTACCACCTGGCGTAATTCCACCTGATCCTAGGAGCTTTGCCCGTGCACCCCTTGGCCCTAGGGAGTATCCCCCAGGTCCTGCTCCATTTCCTGGTACCAGGGATTATCCTATTCCACCCCCGGGAGCTCGGGACTTCCCGCCGGGACCTCCACCACCTGGCGCTCAGGACTTCCCGCCGGGACCTCCACCCCCGGGAGCTCGAGACTTCCCGCCGGGACCTCCACCACCTGGAGCTCGAGACTTCCCGCCGGGACCTCCACCACCTGGAGCTCGAGACTTCCCGCCGGGACCTCCACCCCCGGGAGCATGGGACTTCCCACGTGGACCTCCACCCCCAGGAGTAAGGGATTTCCCACCAATACTGCCGCCTCCAGGAAGTAGAGAATTTCTGCCAGGACCCCCTCCTGGAGCTAGAGAATTATTAGCTGGCCCACCTCATCTAGGACCCAGAGTTTTCCGAGGAGGACCTGCTCCACCTGGCTCTAGAGAGAACATACCAGACTTTCCTCATGGAGTGAGAGACTTTGTGCAAGGTCCTACACCTATGGGTGCCAGGGACTTCCCTCCAGGGTCCCATCCTGGATCTTTTCAAGGCCCATCAGTGCCAGAACTGCGACCGCTCGCCCCAGGACAACATCAACACCCACAGACAGACAATGAAGCTACGGACAACCATAAACCTTAGTCGCTGCTTAGACATAAATTGGTGCAGTGGGAAAAAAAGCCCCTTCAGTTTCAAAAATGGATAAAATGTTACCGGTTTACATTCATTTCTGATTCTTCATTTTACCCGTCTTATATTTGCAATAAATATTTTAGCCCTCTTTGATATCCCTGGAATTTTTAACGGTTAATTATTGAATTAAAAATATCGCTCAGAAAATTTGAACTTCTTAAACCTGATCATTTCACAATCTAAACATGTGCAATACAGAAATGCCTTTTTGTGTGTGTGTGAAAGATGTAACCATTATTTGTGAAAAAAAATTAATGTTATAAATCGTAAAAAAAAGAAAAAGACGTTTCCTGTGGAAATATATTTTATAAGAATAGCATTATTCTGATTGCTTTTCCACACACTGCTAGCTTAAAACGTTATATATACCACTGGTTTACATAGAATTCATGTTTTTAAACGTCTGGTACTGAAAAACCAGGACACGCAACCCTGTTGGAAAATAATAAATATAATAAAGTAGCAAAATATATTGGCTCCAAATGTCTTATGTACACACAGAACATGTATCAGTCTGTCTTAGTCTGTCAATTCTTGTCAGACCCCTTGAATTTATGGATTGCATTAAGCGCTGCGTAAACTGTTGGCGCTATATAAATATAATAATAATAATAATGATTAAAAGGGAAACTTCTAATCAGATTTAGATTTCTAACCTTTTTACCCTGCCTTATGACGGCTGTTTAACCAATCAACAACAATCAGCAATTTAACAAACGGTAAAGGAGGGATAACTTGATGGAGAGGAATAATCATGCAGATCATGAGAACAGGTTATTTGGTACATAGGATGCCTTTAGTCAGAGCTGATGACCCTCATCATACGTACGATGGATGGAATTTTTTTTTTCTTGTGGTAACTTGGCTGCCTGGAACCTTTCTTGTGGCTCCTTTCCAATTTCATGGGATAATACAACCTCATACAAAAAAAAACAGCTGCTCGTCAAACCTCTCGTTCAGACAATCGCTCGTTAATTCATTAACTTGGTCACGCTCCCCGCTAGATGTTGGAGATGAGCTGCGAGGACCCAGCTTCCATTCAGCCGCAGGAGTTGATGTCGGGGAGATGAGGTTCAACTCGCTGCGTTCGACACTCCGGCCGTCCAGCACGGTCACTCTCTGAAGATCTCTCCATGAGAATTTGGGGATCCAACTTAGACCATGGGAAGAAGACCCAGACGATTCCTTCTCCACCAACCTACGACCAAACGGCAACATTCTTTCCTTTACCATAAGTCTCCCTAGTAATATTTCAGTGGAAATCTTGTCCATTTAACGAGGTACGGTCAATAAGATTGTCAAAATAAAAGGCCAATGAGAGTGTAACCCCCTCATAGATGTGTTCAAAGGAAACTTGCCCATTAAAACATGAAATGGGTAAGTTGTTTAGCAAAGATTGGGAGAAAGCTTGATCCAGCGAGCGCCATTTTTAAACCTGGAAAGAGCGCTTCTCCATTTTTGAGGCATACTTGGAAGTTGCTTCATGTTTGGTTATTTTCCGCATTCTCTGTCATCGGCAGAGACAACCTAAACTACGTCACTATGGAAACGTTCTCCTGACATCATCTGTTGGCCTGCCAGCTCGTAAGCTCGATCCGTCGCTCCGGAGAACGCGTTTCCTCCGTTCTGAAGCCTAATGACCATGATATCCACAGCAACACAGTAGGCGACTCAGAGTTATATGAAAAGCCCTGACTCTATTTAGCAGTCAGGGCGACATGTGGTTGTGGGGATAGAGGGGTCAAGTTTAGGTCAGATTGTATAACAGCTTAGGTGAGTGTAGAAAGTGCTAGATGCGCTCGCGCTGCTTAGTTGGCCGCGCCCCTTTGGGCTCGAGGGTGTCGCGTGCCACTTAGTTTAACCGCGCTTTTGCATTCCTGAGGTAAAGTTTGTCTCGCGCTGCGCTCGCGCTGCGCTCGCGCTGCGCTAAGGGCGGGATTTAGCACTATAAATAGAGCGCTTGAGGTAAAGGTTTCAGATCTGCGGCGAACCGCTAGCTGACTGCACTGACCTCTTGTAGCGTCTGGTGAGCGGCAGCATAGCGGGAGAGCCAAGGGTCGAAGAATGGAGGAACTTCTTCTGAGGCTTCGAGAGAAAGCTGCAAGCAAGGGAGAAGCATGGCTGCGTCGCTGTTTGGATGCGGCTGCTGACGACGAAGACGTCCAACGCGGTTGGCTCGGAAGCGAATTGGAGGTGTTCACCGAGGCGGAGCCCAGGGATGAAGTTTCGGCGATGGAAGCTTCGCGAGAAGAGATTTTGGACCCGGAAGAAGGAACTTCGCGAGATTTCCTGATTGCATCGCGGGAGTTCATCAGAAACGCTCACGAATTGAACCAGGAAGTGTTCGAAGCACCCGGTCAGTGTAGAAAGAGCACTAGACTGGCTTACCGGCAGAAGAGTCGCGCAAGCGTCCGGGCTCCCCAAGAAGAAAGAAGCCAAGAAGAAACATCTTCAAACAGCCAAGGGGAGCAGCGTTTCCGGTGGCTGTCCAGCCGATATAGGCCGGCAGCTTTGCCCCGCATCATTTGAGGAGCTGGTCAGGACCTGCAGGAAACATCGTGAGGGTACCACAGACTGACGGGCAGCGGGCTGGTACTGGTGAGTGCACTAAATTTTCTATGGATAAGCTTGGTGAATTGGTTGGTTCGCTGGTTGGTTTCTTGAAGGAAATGCAATCTCCTAGTCCAGCCCAGGCTTGGGGGGAAAAGGTTAAACAGAATGTGGTTAGTGAAACGTGCATGAAGGAGTCTTTATCGTGTGATATGTCACCGCTAGGTTTTCATTTAAGCCTTGCCGTTAAAGAAAAAATTTGGAACGGGGATTACGTGGATATCTTATCTTTATTGCCGGCGTCTAAAGAATTCCTTTTAAAACATGATAAAGACGAGGATAGGAGACGTCCTATTCCTAGATCTTTTAATAATTGGTTGCAAGCTTTTTGCATTTTTGCTAGTGTCTTATGTGAAAAACATAGTGCAAAAAGTACTGGTCTTTTTCAACATCTGGAAGCCGTTTTGGAGGCTTATAAAAACTTTGGTGGATTGTCATGGTTTAACTATGATGAGATTTTCAGGCAGAAGCTAGCGGTACATAAAAACCTTCAGTGGGGAATGAAAGATGTTGGAACGTGGGTTAGCGTTATGCTTCCTCAAAAAAATGTTTCTAACTATAGGCCACAAGGGGTTAATGCGCAACAGATGCGTCAAAAAGGAATATGCTGGTCTTTTAATGATTCACAATGTAAATGGCCAAATTCGTGTAGGTTCCGTCATGAATGTACTATTTGCGCCGGTAGCCATCCTGCAGTTAAGTGTTTTCGTAGGAATCAGGGAAAAGACCAGTTTCCAAAAAGCGGAGACGCCAGTGAGGCTGTTAAATCTGCTCCCCTTTTTAAACATTTATCCAAACAAGCGGATGGCTAAATTGTTACATGATGGTTTTAAGTTTGGTTTTAATATTCCAGTTTTTAAAGGGAATGATTTATGCTGGGTTAATAATTTAAAATCGGTAGAGGGTAATTTGAAGGTTGTTGAAGAAAAGATTAATAAAGAAATTTCGCTTGGGCGAGTGGCGGGCCCATTTCTATTTCCTCCGTTTGATAGTTTTCGGTTATCGCCTTTGGGTCTGGTTCCTAAGAAGGAACAAGGGTCCTTTAGACTAATTCACCACCTTTCGTTTCCAAAAGGTGGTTCTCTTAACGATGAAATTTGTTTAGCTGATTTCCCTGTTCATTATGCTAGCTTTGATGATGCTCTGCGGTGGGTGAGACGCTGTGGGAAGAATGCTTTATTGGCTAAGATAGACATTGAAGCTGCATTTCGGCTTTTGCCTATTAACCCATTGTGCTTTCCTTCCTTAGGTTTTCATTTTAATGGGAGATTTTATTTCGACAAATGTTTGCCAATGGGGTGTTCTCTTTCATGTTTTTATTTCGAGGCTTTTACATGTTTCTTAGAGTGGGTGGTCAAGCAAATTTCAGGTTTGGATTCTGTGGTTCACTATTTAGATGACTTTTTGTTTATTGGTAAGGCGGACAGTTTAGATTGTTTAAATTTGTTGAATTCTTTCTTTGTTTTATCGGAATTTTTTGGTATTCCATTAGCACATGATAAGACAGTCTTTCCGTCTACTAAGTTATTATTTCTAGGTATAGAGATTGATACGGTTAAGATGTTATTTAGGTTACCTAAACTTAAATTGGTTAAGTTGCGTCATATGATTAATTTAGTTTTAGTGTCCCAGAAAGTCACAGTTAAATGTTTTCAATCGTTACTTGGTTTACTGAACTTTGCAGCTAGAATTATTCCTATGGGAAGAGTTTTTTCCAGACAGATGGCTAAAGCTATTGCTGGGAAGAAGGTTGGATTTCACAGAGTCAGGGTTACTAGGCAGGTTAAAGAGGATCTGTTAATATGGAAGTTATTTCTTAAAAAGTTTAATGGGGCTGCTATATGGCAACATGATTTCATCACTAATGATGATTTAGAGTTTTTTACGGATGCAGCGGGTTCATCTGGTTTCGGAATTTTTTGGCAAGGGCATTGGGCAGTGGCTAAATGGCCTCTTGAATGGCACAAAGCTGGTTGGACTAAGAATTTGGTATTGTTAGAATTGTTTCCTGTAGTGGTTTCTCTGGTATTTTGGGGTCAAGCATGGAGTAATAAAAGGATTTTATTAAACTGCGATAATATGGGGGTAATTTGGGTGGTTAACACTTTAAGGGCTAAGTCTTTGCCGGTAATCAGTTTATTAAGGCGCTTAGTTTATTTGTGCTTTATTAATAATATTTGGTTAAAAGCTAAACACATTCCGGGTAAGAACAACAATATCGCTGACGCTCTTTCGCGTTTTGACTTCAAGATGTTCAGGACGTTGGTACCACAGGCAGAGGAGGAGGGGATACAGGTTCCACCGTTCATATGGCAATTGACTTCTCCCAGATAAGTAATCTAATTGCCAGATCTTTATCCAAAAGTACATGGGACAGCTATAGGACAGGGGCGTACCTAGAGTATTTGGCACCTGGGGCGGATCCTGTATG